>JAUPMG010072895.1:0-13108 GCA_031762675.1 Pachysandra terminalis
GGAGAGAGAGATTTTTGAGGCTGGTATGCCTAGGGGTGAAGAGATTGAGATGACTTTGGACTAAGTTTTGTACAGTTTCCTTTTCTTTATGTTCTCTCTAGTATTTTATCTTACTATTTTGCTTTTGGATTCGCATTCCGTGAGTCTCTGCTTTTGTACTATATTTGATGATTAATGAAATTGCTGTTAATGATAAAAAAAAAAACCAGGAAATAATCGAATATGAATCCCCTTCTATCTGAATATCCTCCAAATTCAATTTCCTCACCTCATTCAAGCCTGCAATCAAAGCACTAAGCTCATCTATTGTTGAGTTCGTATTACCAATTGGTCCTGAATAAGCATGAAAAATCACCCCATCTGATCTCCTAAAAACTCCTCCGATGCCAGAGGGACCTGGATTATTCATGGAAGATCCATCAAAATTAAGTTTGATGGAACCATTCTCCGGAGCTTTCCAAACCACATTATGCTGAAAACGGCCCACCGAAGTAAATATAATAGTGTTCCAGTCCCTAATAATCGAATCCATATGAAAATCCCAAAACTCCGATCGAACCATCACCCATGAGGCTACCATCCGAAAATACCATCAATTATCTGAGACAAAGATTGTTGTATATCCTCAAAATACGCCTATTCCTCTCCCCCCAAATAGCCCATAAAATCGCAAAGAATATGGAGTCCAATAAAATCTTTCCTCACTGATTCAAACCCAGAAATCTCCATTGAGACAAAAGATCAACAATGGATTCTGGTAGCACCCAATACATATCCATAATCTGAAGAAAATGCAACCAAATCTACCTAGCAAAAATACAGTGTAAGAACAAGTGATCAACAGATTCCCCATGATTCTTCCACATGAAGCAAATGTTGGTGATAAAGCCAGATTTCCCCTCCTTTTTTGCAATAAATCACTCATGTTAATCCTATAGAGGATAGCCGCCCAAACAAAAATCCTAACTCTAGGAGGAACCTTGGGTTTCCACAGCCTTGAAGGAGAAAATGAAGGTGGAACAATATTGGTTTCTCTACCAAGAAAACGAAAGAAATATTTGGTAGAAAAAATCCCATTAGGTTCCAAGGACCAAATTCTAACATCCGGAATAAGGGGATCAATGAAAAAAAAATTTAGAATATAAAAAAGAGACGCTAACTCCCCCAATTCAACATCCCTAAGATCTCTTCTGTTTTGATTACTCTCAGGATTTATGTCTATTATTTTTCTTCTTCTTATTTTTCTCAGTTAACACTAGTGGAAGCTGTCCAATAAAATTTGTCTTTCAGCTCGAGTTAAATTTGTCAATCCCATTACAGTTTAGATTTAGAAGCTCCTTTCCACTAAAGCAATCCAGCTTTATGAGCCACAATCATGTCCAAATCCCTTATTTATGTAATGGATCCAAGATATGTAGTGGTTGCTTTTGGGAATCATCTGGTTATCAGCTCTTAGCATTGCTTTTCCCTTGCTAGTGCTAGCATTGTTTCTAAAGTTACATTCCATACATTTAGTCTTAGCTCGATTTAGTTAAACCTTTTAATTCCAAAGTATCCCTCCGTTGATATAGTTTTGTATTTGCTTCCTCTAGTGGTCCACCAAAATCAGAAAGACACCTCTTGAATATAAGCCATCAATTCATGGTCATTGGAAACTCATTTGTCTCATGCAAACCGCTTCCACTCTAGTTAGTACTACCTTATATACGTGTCCTTGTTGATCTCATTGTGTCTAATTGATATTCTTTTCTATTCTACAACCCACCAGTTTAACTCTCTAGGTGTTTTATTATATGCTTTCTCCAGATTAGTAAAAAACATATAAAGGCCTCTCCTCTCTTCTCTAAACTTCTTAACTGATCGGAAAAAAAAAACAGCCTTAATGGTAGACCTTCCAGGATAAAGCCGACTGATTTTTAACTCTTTTTTTCTTGCTCTTTGCTCCATCACTCTTCCCCAAAATATCATGGGAAACTCAGAAGCTTTTTTCCATGATAATTTGTACAATTTTGAACATTTCCTTTGTTCTTATATATAGGTCTTACAGTTCTTCTCCTCCAAGTATCTGGCATTTTCCTAGTCCTTAATTTGATTAACCAAAACACACCAATTTCTCCTATGCATTTCCACATTTGAATTGGAATATCATCTGGTCCTACAACCTTGCCTATTTTTAATTTGGTTAAAGCTTCCTTTATCTTAGTAATCCCAATCCTATGAATATTGTAGTGTTCTCTTGTCACCCTAATACTTACATCTTCACTTTTAATGCATCTAACTTGAGCTAGATCTCTTATCGTCTTTTATTTATACACATTGCTTGCCCTTTCTAGCTTATTATTATACTTTTTTTTGGCATTGCATATTATATTTTTTTTTTGTACTTATATATATATATATAAGTTTTTCTGATTTCTTTATGTTCCAAATCTTAAAAGTAAGCCCCTTCTCTTTAACAGCTTTTTGAACTTCATCACTCCAAGTTTCTCTGTGACTGTGAGATTGTAGGACCTGTTTCTTCACTCTTTTAATGCAACTGACTATTTCATTTTATATTGGTAGGCTTTGCTTCTACATCCTATGTTCTCTCTTTCATCAATTTATTTCTAAAAGTCATTTTTCGTATTTCTTTTTTTATGTTCTATCATTTTACTTTTGGGTCATTTTTAATATATTTTTTCTTTCTTCCATCTCCTAAATTCGTAATACAAACATCTATTACTATCAGTCTATTTTGTGAAAAGAAAGGTTTAGTTGGCAAGTACAAGATCGTAAGTTATTGTGAACTCAAGAATCACTTCCTTCGTTTCACTTCTATTTCAAAAGGCTTGTCCTCCATGATTTCTATCATAACCTCCACTTTCTTCTCCAACATGACCATTTGGTTGCTGCCTATAAATATCTTCTCCTATTTAGGAATTTCTTGTATTAATTAATCTATTTATGTTTTAATGTTTTCTACTGATCCTACTTGGGAAGCAGGCACTAATGATGTTAAAAACCTAGTGTCCAAAGACCAATATAGCTAACATTAACCTGTCGCTAATTTTTTCTATCACCTACAACATTATCTTCATGTTATTTTATTATTATTATTATTATTATTATTATTTTCAGTAAAGATGTACTGTATTGATGTATACAAATTTATGGTATTACGTTGTACAAGTATGGTGGTAAAGGCAAAAAAAAAAGAATCTCCTGAGTACACAAACAGTTTACCTTAAGAAAACAGAAAAGACTACCCTACAAAAAACAGTATTTACTTCCTTGAAATGGAATTAACGAAAATCCCAGTCCCTTGAAAAATCTGAGAAAGTGACCCCTAAATTCTTGTAAGCATGAGGCCCACCGAAAAACTAATTTTAATGCTTTTGAAAGTATCATTCAAGGTTCAGTTCCACTCCTTGGAAGATACATGATTTTTTCCCTCTATGCTGCCCAACAAACAGCCGAGGAACAAAAGTTCCAAAGTAAAACTTTCCATCCCCTACCCCTGCACCATCCTCAGTAGTTCAATACATCCAAAAACTCCTTCCGCATAGACCAGCAGATACTGAACTTCCTCAAAAAGTAGTACCTGTTTAGCAATGCTGCAATGAACCAAAGGGTGATCCACCAATTCCTTATCTGCCTTGCACATAGAGTACCAGTTAGGAATCGACCAGATTGTATTGACAAAGTGATATGTAGTGAGAATTTTGTCCAACCCTGCAGTCTACATAAAGAAAGCTACATTTGATGATGTGTTGGATTTTCAAGCCAGCTTTACCAGCCCCCTCCACTATGGCTGTCAACAGGTCGAATACGCATTGGATCCAACATGATCCTCATTCAAACCGAATAAGTTATAGGTCTATCCATATTCGACCATATCCAGTTGGTTTCAATAGTGTAAAATTCATATTCGAATCATATTTTGATTTTGTAGATTCATGTTCGGATCTGATCCGAAATAAAATCCAAATTTGAAACATTTCATTGAACCGGGCGGACCAGCAATTTTTCATTGCACCAATTTAAAGTTTACAACTCATGGAAATCTTATGTATAGCTTGGTTGGGGGGTGTGCGTTGTGCTTAATCCCACATCAGTTGGGGAAAGAAAGTTCCCCCCCAACCTAGATCTATATAGCGATTCCTTTCTCTCTCACAGGCATATCAGGTGCAAGATGCCTGCATGTGTTAGGAGTTTTTCTTTTGTTAAAATTTTTAGACAATTCAATAGTAAAGTAAAAATTGAGTACAATTTGGATATAGGCTTCTCCATATTCATATTCGATTGAATTCCGATATAGTATCAAGATCTATATACAGTCCGTCAGATACATCATGGCATCCGTATTTGAAGATTTCGGGTTGAATTGGAATCGGATATGGATTTAAATCCAACCCATTTACAGCCATACCCACCAACCACCTCCAACTGATAAGGAAGACGAAAGGAGCTAACTAAGAGCTTACCTCTATTTCCCACAACCAAGTCCTTGAATCGCCCCAAGTCCTATTGTGGTCAATTGGAGAAGGCTTAGAAGCGATGACATAGCCTCCATCTTCCTATCAAAAAGGTTCCTTCTGAATCCCAGATTCCCTATATGTCCCACCTTGCCCATTCCACTAAGAGGTCACTCACCCATGCTTCCTTCCTTGTGGAGACTATAAATAGGTTGGGATAATGAATTCCTAATGGCAAGTCACCACACCATAAACCACTTCAAAATCTCACCCTCTCACCATTCCATGCTTCAAATCTCAGCCCCTTCCGAAAGAACTCAATCCCACTAGATATAGCCTTATATAGCCCCGAACCGCTAAAGTTTTCTGCCTCCCAATACCGCGGTGTACTTCCATGCTTTGATGAAATAACAAGCTTCCACAATCTCTTCCTTTCCTCATCGAATTGCCATAACCCCTTACCTAAGATTGCCTTATTAAAGTTGTAAGATCCCTCAATTCGAAATCTCCAGTCCTTTTCTTTTTCATACCTTTTTTCAGTTTGCTAGGTGATGCTTATGAGCCTCCCCAAACTCCACATGAAAGAAAATTCCTTTGCAGTTTTTATTTATTTTTTAATTTTTTTTGTTATTGATGTGGGAATTACTAACACCGACATAAAATAAGTAGGAAGACTCGAGAGAGAACTTCTAATAATATTCACCTTGCCGGGTTGCCTAGTGCCCCCTTTAGATAAGTACTTTGATTTCCACGTGACCAACTTCTTCGCCATTCTTTCTATATTTCCATCCCACAAATAGGCAGCCTCGTAATAAGCCCTTAATGGTATACCTAAATAAGTGGTGGGTAGCTCTCCTGCTTTACACCCCAAAACCCCCACTAGTTGCCTTTTGGTTTAGCTTATTCAATGCTTCTGCCAGAATAATAAATAGAAAAGGGGAAAGTGGATCCCCTTAGCTGATACTCCTTGATGCTCAAAAAAAAAACAGTACAAACTCCATTCACCAGATTGGAAAAGGATATTGTAGATGTGCATGTTTTCATCCATCTTCTCCATTGCCAGCCCGAACCCCATCCTTCCAACAGATAAAGCAAGAACTCCCAACACACATGATTGTATATCTTCTCCACTCTAACTTTCAATAAGGCCCGCTAATCCCTTCTAACCATGGAGTCTATTCATTCGTTCACCACTAGCGTACCATCCAAGATATGTGTACCCCTACAAATGCACTTTGTGAATTGGAAATGATGTTTGGCAGGACCTTGTTCAACCTATTAGCAAGAAGCTTTACAATTACTTTCTAATTTTTTTGTTGGCAGATATAAAGTTCTTCAATTTGATAGATGATGCTGAACAGACATACTAGGCTGGTTCGTAAAGGTTCTACAGGAAACAGTTTAAGATTTAGTTTGGGATTAGAACTTGGATTTCCAAGGATGAAACATGGTAGTTGAAAGAGGCTTTAGGGGAAGGGTTGAGAGATTAATGGTTGGTGGTTTTGCATTCGATAAGGATTGGTAAGTTGGGTCGGAGAGAGAAAGATTCATGCACATATTGGGAAGTACGGGCTGAAATGATATGAATAATATAGTAGATAAAAGATGAGAGATATTGGAAAAGTCACAAGAATTTTGAGGGAAGTTATAGGGAATTGTCTAACCTCTCCAAGCTCACTTATTGAACAAAGTCTCACCACTGGCATAGAGGAGACCCAACTCCCATGTCTTTAGAAAGTATGCTATGAGAAATATCAACTTAATTCCTCCTTCAAAAGAGATTTATTAGATGAATTTTATGGCTAAGGAAACCTGTATAAGCTACTTAATGAGGAAAATACTTTTCAATGAAGTGGACCTATTAAAGAATTAATAGCTTTTAGCTTGTTTGACAAGTAAGATATTTGGGTAAGATCTATAAACAAGCTATATGCTTGGTCCTGGGTATGAAAAAAAATGGGCTCGGGCCCATGCTTCCTTCTAGGGTTTTGGGTCCTCTAAATAGGCTCAGTTTGGAGTACAGTTCTTTCATGAAAAATCTTGTTGAATATGAACCAATAACATATTTTCTCTGATTTGCGATAACCTGACATCCATTGAGTTGAACTTCAATACTTCTTAACAAGGTATAGACCAATTCACTAGGAATCTACTATTAAAATCCATCTGCAGTCAGGTAATATGGTCTTATCTTTCACTTGGCTGAGTGTTTTTGGCACCCACCTCACCTTGTACAAATATATGCTCATTAAATAAAGTATCTTCTATCCTCTTATCACTTTCCTTTTGCTGTTGAGTTAGTTGACCGTGGTGCTCCTCTACATGTTCATCCTGACTTTGGTGAGTCCTCTACATGTTAATACTGATCTTGATGCTCCTCCACATGTTCATCCTCATGGTTCACAAAGTCATGGTTTTAATTTCTGATTTCAATGGAAGTTTCACACCTTTGGGATGAGGAAATTTCGGGAATTTTTTAGGGAAACTTTGCTTCACAATATTTCCCATAGAAGGATGTACATATAGAAAATTGTTAAAATAGGGAAATATCGATGTACGGGAAACTTCGGTGCCCCTTTGTCCCCAAAACTTCGAGGAAATTTAAAGCCATGCACAACGTCAACAGTGAGATCTGTGGCACAACATGATGTGAAAGTAACCTTAATCGTCTGCATATTGTTATAGCTCTTTTGTGGTCTTGTTATGGAAAGGAGATTTAATAAGACAATAACACTTGAGATTTAACGAAACAATAATTTTGAATAAAATTTCAGAAGTGAACAATTGAGCATTGTCTAGCATCTGGGCTTGTAATATATATCTTATTTCAATCAGATTTAATCTTTTTTTTTTAATTTATTGATATTGTTAGTGTGGACGAGTGGGCTGTGAGGCCACACAACCCCCTTTTTCTCTTTTCCTCATTTTCCTTTCTTTATTTGTGTATGTACTGTTTTAGCACTAGCTCTAGTTAATATATAAACTCTTTCTCTAATTAAGGAGAGTAAGTTTTGCTGCCACAACTTGGTATTAGAGCTTGGTTGGGTTTGTTGTCCGGCTGTTGTGGTCCAGGGGGGTGTGTTGGAATGTGTCCCACATCGCCTGGCTTTGCCCCTTCTGTGCTGGTTACAAGGTGCATGTTTTCCTCTCCTTAGTACCTGGGTTTTAAGGAGTTGAATGGGCTGGGCTTTTCAACTGATATGATATTGTTTTAACGATAATAGTTGTTGGTACATACAAAACATACAGTTTATTTATGCAGTTTGAATGCAGCTACTGACCATAGTCTTCATAATTGTTCATGACAGATGACTCGTCTTTTTGGCGTTGACGATGAATTTGGTGAGGATGCAATTCTAGGAAAGCTTGAGGGCATGAAAGATGTGATTGAACAAGTGAATAAGCAATTCAAGGATCCAGTAAGACTTTATATTCCAAATGTTCTTTCTGCAAATTAAGCAACAATAAAACAAGAAACAGTTGCTTATCATTTTTGTTGGATTTACTGACCAAAATATTTTCATTGGAGTTACATTTGAGAAACTATAAACGTACAAAGAAGCAAGTTCATGTAGTGGCTTGAAGACTATCTAGCAGTTAATGCAGATTTTGGGCACATTTTGTTTTTCCCCATAAAAGAGGAAACCTTCCCTTCACGTATTAGATCATTAACATTGTGAAGTTTTCTAGAAGGTGTTCGTGTGTAAATTTTGTCCCAAGCTTTGGCAATGCCTTTACAGTTTCTTTATCACTCTCTTTCTTCGATACTGCTGTAAATCATTATTGACACATTCATTTGTTTATTTTGTACACAGGACCTAACAACTTTTCTATGTGTTTGCATCCCGGAGTTCCTCTCACTTTATGAAACAGAAAGGCTGGTGCAAGAACTTGCAAAGTTTGAGATCGACACACACAATATTATCATTAACCAAGTACTTTATGCTGAAGAAGGTAAAATTACGCATCCAGCTCAATTCTTTCACTCTTTCTTCCCATTCACTCACAGAAAATTCTATTATCTAACCATTGTTTGGTCTGTTATTTCTGTAGCGGTCGAATCCAAGCTGCTTAAAGCACGAATGCGGATGCAACAAAAATACCTTGATCAGTTCTACATGTTGTACGATGACTTCAATATTACCAAGTTGCCATTGCTACCAGAAGAGGTAAAACAGGAATATAAAATTTGTTCTGTTTTTCCCCCCTAAAATTATCTCCATGTGGATCAACTGGAAATGGGTATTTACAGGTATGCGGCATTGAAGCTCTGAAAGCATTTTCACATAATTTTCTTACACCATATCAACCTTCCACCATTATAGGCACAGTAGAAGAGTTGGAAGAGAGAGTATCCGCCTTAAGGCAACAGTTAAAAGATGCCGAAACAGAGCTAGAGAGATCGAGAAACGGAAAACAAAAGGTCTGACTGCATTCTTCTCCTCTCACCAAACCTATTTGGTGCCATTTTTCTTCTCATGTCTTGGCGTGCACTGCTGCACATTAGAGGCTGCCAAGGGAAATCATTGATTTTTTTGCTCTTAATGTATTGCTTTCCAGTGATATTCAACTGAAACCCTTTCTTCTTCTTTTTCTTTGGGTAGCAACACAAATTATAAATGCTTTTCCAAAGTGCATCTGTTTGATTATCACCAATGAGATGATTTATTATTATCATCGAGTAGTACATGTTTGCACCATGTCTTTCAAACCCTAATAGTTTTTTATTTATTTTTTTAATTTAATGTTTGGAAGAGTATGAATTATATAGGCAAGAGAGGAATAAACAGATAATGGAATATGAGAAGAAAATAACTCATTTTTTATTTCTTGATTTGTTATAGTTGGGTATAGCCCCACTAGTTTGGTAGTAACAGACTAACAGTCCATCTGTGTAGAGTTTCACTAGAAATCATCAATAAATGGCTGCCATTTCCCTTCTTGGACTGGGTAATGTATTAATTCTCTGAATCTTTAATAACATAAAAAGCAAGACTTACTAAAATCATCTTTACTTTGACCTTAAGGCCTCGTTTGCTGTCATTTTGGATCCGGAACTCATTCCAGGAACTAGTTCCTCAAACTCATTCCAGGAACTCATTTTGAAGGCTTCTTGATTGTGTTTGGTTAGCATGTTACAAAATGAGTTCTACAGTAATATATATATGTTTAGTTAACTCATTCTAGGAACTCATTTTCAAAGCTGCTTCTCCTCTCCCTCTTTTCTTCCATGAGGATGTTAAACTCCATTAACAGCTGCTCTCGTTTCTCTATAGTGTTGAAATTACTGATTTCCAACTCACAAACCTTCAAACAGAGACCTTTTTGTAGAGCAAATATGGTGGCTCTGAGCTGGCTCACTTCTTTTTACAAGCTGCTTATCTTCACTCCCTATTGAACTTTCTCTTGCTCAATCTCTTGCTTGTCTGCAACAATTTCTGAAATTTCTCAATTCAGATCCTCAATCAACTTGGAGGACTTAGTCTGGCTTCTCTTAGCCAAATCTTTGGCCCTTGACATCAAAGCTAATGTTCTTTACCTCTCTTTCGTCTCTTCCAGGAGTCCTTTCTTCTCCATCTGAAGTTTTTGCTCCTATTCTTGAATCTTTTTGCCACTCTTCTCAAGCTCGAGAAATTTCACTTTCAATCCTTGTGCCTCTTGAATATGAATATCAAGTTTGTTCTCAAGAAATTTATTTTCACGAATAACTTGGTTAGAGATATTTCTCACAAGATCAAGATCCACAGTGAGGCTCCACCGATTTTTTCTAATCAAACGTTCTCGGTCTCGCTTGATTTTTGTTTCCTCTATCACATCCCTCTTTGCAACAACCATTTCATAACTCTTCAAATCCGCCAGTCTTCTCTCTACGTCCACCTTCTCTTCCACAACTCCGTCGTACTCCACTTGCATCCGTTTGATCTCTTTACGCACCGGCAAGATCAGGACGGAAACAAGAAAACCCTCATCCTTTTGGTTCCTCCTTGTGAAGACCGAACAAAAAGAATGATCGATCTAAAGCAATAATGGTATTTACAAGTTTGTCATTAATCCCTTTATTTACAAATTTGCCACCGCAAAAATGCAGAACTCATTTCTCAAATCCAGAATGAGGGTTGGACCCAATTCGGAGGTCATGTGTATTTTTCAAAACTCATTCTCAATAACTCATTTGAAGGCTTGCTAACCAAACGTTCATTTTTTGTAGGAGCTCATTCCAAGGCTTGCTAACCAAACGTTCATTTTTTGTGGGAACTCATTTCAAGCTTTGGAATGAGTTCCGAAAATGGGTGCCAAACGAGGCCCAAGTTTTTAGGGAAATTGGAAGTTAATAGTACAATACTTGGTTAAAAGGAGGAGCTTCCAAGGCAAATAAAACAGTGTTTAAGATCATTCATTTCCCACTTAGAACAATTATCAACTTGTATCATGGTATTGAAATCAGATCATTGAAAACAAATGTTTAAGGAAGTCGAAACATGATTAGCCAACTGGCAATTATGGACATATTTAACTGTGTTCTTTGTCCATCTGTTCCTCTCATATTTGGACTGGTAGCCAACACCAAGAAACAGAAATACACTGTCCAGATGCAGATAAAAAAGATATAACATAATCCAAAGAAGAACAACAACAAATAAAGATAATAATCATCTCTCTCTTTTCTTGATCAATATAGAAAAACCCCATTAAACTAAAGATGAAAACATCTCATCTCTCTTCCTTAATAACCATTTATTTATCTTCTAAGCAGCACTGTTGTCTTGAACCTCCCCCATGGACTGAGTTCTCCACCCAGGAAGAAGATCTCTTTCTTTGGAACCCTCACGAGAGATCTGAGCCGTTTGATCCTTGTCCTCATAAATGGTATCCAGCTTCCTCCCAGTGGAGTTAACCCTGTTGATGGTGATCATCATGGGTGGTGCTTTCTCTACCACCATCTGATTCTGTGACTTCTTTTCTCCCCTTCCCATCACTGCTTTCACCTCTTCTCTCTAACAAAATCAAACTCTACTTATCACTGCAAAATCTTCTTTCCCTACCAAGTTATGCATCTATGTATAGAAATATTCTATGAGGCCAGGTGACCGGTCATGGATAACGCAAACCCAATTGCTTGTCGCCTGTCGGTCGCCGATTTGGTGTTTGTCTTACCGGCTACAGTGAGGACAGGTATCCGAGACATATGGGGTGGGGTCTCTTACTGAATTAAAATGTTTTGGTGTTTCCAGTAATATATTTACTAACATAGTACTATAGAATTATTGTTCCATCTTGTTGATCTCAACCGTTCACCTCAGTAGTCCTATGCTTAGCATGAGCTGCATAGATTGAACGGCTCGGATTGAAATTGATGTGTATCAAAATTCCTGGTAGTAAGTTAAAGTATTATAGAACCTGAAGAATATCCCACCAAAAAGAAGGATTAAGCCAAAAGAGGAAAGGTGTCATCTTTACTTATCCAAACGAGTAGAGGATGCGGTTGTTTTCGCCTTTGAAAGTTTGACAACTATCCAACAATAATATGTTTTCTTCATTAATAAGCTAATTAAAAAATACTTTTACCTAACATGGAAACTTATTACCTCTAAAGAATTGTCACGTGTAAAAGTGGGAGTGGGTGGGTATGTGGGACTCATTTCTATAGGTGATCCAAAAAATTGTGTCAAGGTTAGACCAGTAAGGCAGAGTTGGTTTTTTTATAGACCTTACTAATGTAAAGCAAATTAGGTCAGGAAGTCCTTCCTATATTTAAAAGGGCTTTTTATCCAATGTTTGGTGGCACTTTTGAAAGCTGTTTTGGATGAAAAAGCTTTTTAGAAAGATCATTTTGGTGAAGCACGTGCGGGGGCTGCTTCTAAAAACTATGTTTGTGGAAAGCAATTAGTCATGTTCTAAATTTAAGTGAAACTTTTAAAATGATAAAATTACCCTTTCATTTTTATTACACATTCTTTAAAAGAAGAAAAATATCCATCAAATATACAGAAGCATCTTTTATATAATTTTTCTCACCAAATGTAATTTTTAATCAATGACTTTGATTAAAAACCCTTTTTAACAAAAACATTCACTTTGAAGCCCTTCCATTTGTAGGAAGCTATGACAAACAGGCCCAACATTTGTGCTGCATTTGGCATTACTTAATTTATTTTTGCTTTTAACTTATTCAAGCACTTTTTACAAGGCATAAGCACATAAGCAGTAGAGGAAGATAGTCTATAAGAAGAAGCCCTTTATGTTGTTGAGAACAACTTCTCCTTATCTATTATCACTAACACAGGAAATAGTTTTCTACACATTAGTAAAACTTTGAAAATAACACTTCTAACCCCAAGTATATTAGTAAAACTTATGAAATGATATTCTACCACAATCTTTAAGATAATTCTTATCATTTTGTCTTAATCACTTAACTATATGTATTTATCGAATATCATTTTTTTAAATAAGTGACTTATTGACTTTGTGGATAAATGCTCCTATTGAGTCACTTATCCAAAAATTGCCCAAAAGCACAAAGTAGGGCCAAACTCTGGAGGCTCTATAATATCTTAGGCTGCGTTTGCCCATGCTTGTGCTTATGGATAAGCACTCATTGGATAAATTGCTCAATGGGAGCACTTATCCATAACAACAATAAACTGCTTATT
>JAUPMG010072906.1:0-13108 GCA_031762675.1 Pachysandra terminalis
GTTCTTCTTGGGAGGACCCATAAATAACGATGTCAGCCATGAACAAGACACTGTCCACATCATCATTCAGGCCATAGCGCCGCACAGAATCATGAGGAAGTCCTAGATGTGAAGCAATTTCCTGTACATGTACATGGGATCAATTCAGACTTCAAGATAAATACTACAACTATAAGACCCAGAAGAGCAGGATATTCAATTTTGGGAGTCATGAGAATCCTGTGCAAAAACTGAAATGAGGATCATTTTCTCGAGTAACCAGCGACGGCAACTTCCAAGAGTGAGAATGATGTATGAAAAAAATAAATTAAATTCCATAAACATACAATAAAGAACAACAGTTACAGGATAGTAAACTGAAATCAGGAAGGACATTGGCTAACTTTAAGCATAGGCATCACACCAGCAAGATATGCCAATCCATGATTCGAATCTCTAAGCCAATATACTTGAGTTGCCTCTGACACGATGGTCACAACTCATAAGTCTGAAATGAATCAAGGCAGCATAACTGAAGTTTTGCACTTCTTAACCATTCTTATAGTGCATATAACTGGAACTGTGATAGTTCTGCATATCACAATTCTCAGGACACTTCCGTCTCTGTAAAACCCTTTTTTTCTTATCATTTCTCAATCTGAAGCCTGACTTCCCATCAGTGAGCTTCATTTAAAAAAATCCAATTCCATCCATGGTGCCTTTCTTCATATGGACAGTTGCTTTTAATAAGTTTCTCATGGTAAACAATTTATTTGAAAAAAGAAAAAATGTATTATTAACAATAGATGCTCTCTTTGTAAGGAGGCCCCTAATTAACAATAGATGCTCTCTTTGTAAGGAGGCCCCTAATAGACTAATCACCTCCTTGTTTGTTGCAGCATTTTGAACAGGATTTGGCATCATTTTACCAGGAGATTTTAATTTTTTAGTGTAGGGTTTTGAGACCATGCACTCAATTTATTTCATTTTTGTTATCATTTACTGCTAAGTTCAGAGGTGTAGATTTTATTCCATTTATGGTAACTAGGGATGTTTCTTTCTTTGTAAATCTTGTTATGTACAGCTTTCTCGGGTAGCTGCTTCTACCTTTCTGTACACAATCCAAGTACACAGACCTCGCCCTTCCTCGATTTTAATAAAATTTGATTATTATTCATCATGAAAAAAAATTCTGCATCCAAAACATTGGTGGGTCATTCAATGACTTAACAGAAATGATCCTATCATACTAACAGATACAGCTACCACAGCAAGCAAAATATTTCAAGTAATTTCTTTTAGGAAGACTAGTGCTTTCTGACTATTTTATCAAAATGTATAAAATAATAAGGGTCATGTAGTTAAATAATTGTATGTTTATATGTTCAAATCTTTCCATTGTATTGCTCACTGCCCAGCTGCTGATCTAGTCTTGGACTAAGCTTCATATTGCTATTGTCTATGCAAATAATAATAATAATAATAATAATTTGGAAAGCATTTTGAGAGTGATGGATTTGTGGAGGAAGGATTTGAAAATAATATGAGGTTTAGAGTTCACGCTGTTTCTATACATTGTGATTGAAATGCTTTTCTTTTTTTTCTTTTTTTTTTCCCCAGATTCCAAAAGAAGCTTCAAAGGAATCGAAACATGTGTTTCAATCTTGTTTTCGCAGTTTCCGTCATCTTTATACCAGAGCTAATTGAAATCTTTGAAATTTAATAAAGCATATGAAAATTTAAGGAAATCTATAGAAACCGTAAATCAGTCTCATATTCATATTAATTTTTTTTAATGAATAACAGTTAGTTTATTGAACAAGGAAGGATACCAGATGGAACACAAGAGGGCATCAAGGCAAAGAAGTATGATGCAAAAGAAACAAATTAAGGAAACATAAGATAATACCAGAAAAACATAAAAGCAATATGATAATAGAAGAAAACAGAAAGCAAAATTGAATATCCTTAGGCCCGACTAATCCCAAGTAGGAGGCTAGCACAGCAACCCACTGCCACGACCTCCCACTTAAATCCGAACCTACCCAACTGGGGAATCGAACTTGAGACCGTGCGCCTAACCCACACAATCCCCTCTTTGAGCCTCTCTTAGCCAATCCATCTGTAATTTCATTAGATAAACCTATGAACCCTTGAATAAGATGAACTCATTTATGATACAATAGATCTAGTTTAGCAAATAAATCCTTCCAGTCTCCATGATCCAATCCCTCCACTCAACCACTTCAAGATAGAAGCCAAATCACCCCTACTGGTAAGATTGTTGGTACTCCTTTCGCATATTCAGGCGGAGCTAGTATACTTGTACTTATAAAATATAAATGACTTTTAATGTACTCTGATACATTTTTGACATACTAATATAATACAGTGTTCTTCAAAAAATACAAGATTGTTTAATTGATCTTGTAGCTTCTTGAGACTAATTCTGCTTCAGATTTAACCCCTCCCCTATACGACCCGAGTTCATATATAATGTTACCCATATGGTCTCTAAACACTCCACCAATACCTCTGTGTAAGGATCCGAATTTCCAAAGGACCATCCATCAAATATCGGATTAATAACTCCAATTGGAGGTACAGTCCAAACCATATGTCTATCAGTAGATATCAGGCTGGACATGACTATTTCCCTCCAATTTCTTGACATCATACCGACTGAATATCTCTAAACTATTCACAGACAGATACCCAATGACCCACTAACTAGTCCTTTCTCAATAATTTGCATCCTGCTTAACAATTTGTCCTCAAAAAATATCATATTTCTTTCCTAACATGTAAGACTAATACATCCTCTATCTCCTCTCAATCCCCTAAAATGCCACTGCTGGAACAAGTCCCTAATATCAGCTTGCATTACCCAACCAACATCTATCAAGTCCATAAAGCAGTGCCACTTCACATTGAAGAGGTGGTTAATAGTTCTGCCTTTTCTAAGACATCTCACACATGACCATGTCAGATAATTCTTCTTCTTTCCTTAAGAATATCACAGATGATTTTTGACCACCGCAGACCGCACAAAAAGCTCTTATTCTAAGAGAACTAGGTTCCGGGGACACTTTTTAGCATGGAAAGTGTCAGTTAATTGCACGTTGTGTCGACAAAAAATATTTGGAAAAAGGTCAGCCTTTTATGGTCAAGAGTCCAGGCTAAACTCCCTCTGCATCAAGTTCAGTAAATACATCCTCTAACAAATGTAAAGGAAAGCAATCTGTTTTACTTCAGTTGGACAGGGGTCCTTAAAATGGGGAAAGGACCAAGATAGTCCATGACCAGACAAAGAAAAAACCCCAAACGCAAAGGGGTTCTTACTAGAAACAACTTAGAAGATGCATTTAAACTTTAAACCTTAGTTGAAGAGGTTCATCACCCTACCATGTCTTTCCAAATTTCACTCTCTTTCTATTACCAACACTAGCCCAAATATGAGAAATGAGAATAGAAACAGGGTCCCCGCACAACGAGATTTTTTCATGGACTAAAAGATGGAATCGTGCACATCTATTAATACCCCGTCCATTCTTTCTTGTGTCATATTTGTTTCTAACAACCTCGTGCCAAAGGAACCCCTGTCCTCAATGAAACACCACAGCCATTTTCTTAATAATGCACAACTTTTTTTAACTGTGTCCCTGATGTCGAGTGCCCACTCCCCTCCCCTATTCTTTTTCTTGCAAACTGCCTTCCATTTCGTCAAATGGTCCTTTCCCCACAACAACACTCTAAAAAAGTAGTCAGCTCAATTCTTTTGGCCACTTTCACAGCTATCTCTAGAAGATTAGCATATAATATAGTGGGCGCTTAGCCAAAGCCGCTTTAATAAGGGGAATCCTACCCCTTAAGGAAAGATAATTATCTACACACCTTGCTAACTTCCTCTCAAACTTTTCAACAACTGGATCCCAAAAGTTAGTTCTTTTACTCATTTACTAGTGGCATACCTAGATACTTAAAGGGCAAAGGTGCTATGTTGAACCCTCTGTTCTAAAACTTGACGAGTTAACTTGTATCTCGGTCGAGTTAACTCGACTCGGCAGGATTTCGAGTTAACTCGTTCAAAAAAATTGACTCGGTGAGTTCCTATCATGTACATGCACTTTTAACGTGTTTTATTTAACAACCAACAAACAAGACCTTACTTCAAGACGCTTTAAACAAATGAGAAAGAGCGCGGTGCACAGCTGTGCTCCACTTTCTTTCAAGACATTAAAGTTTTTACTCATTTTTTTTTAAATTTTCGGTAGACTCATTTCTTTTCATTCTTTTATCTATTTTTTATTTTCTTTTTCTTTTTTACAAATTGACATTTCTTTTCTTTTCATATATTTTCTCTCCTCTCTTGTTATTAGTTTTAAATTAAAGAATTAACTTTTATTATTAACTTTTGATATTAATCTGTCATTTAATATTATTATTTATGAAACAGCACTCATAATTTATAATATCTTTCTAATTTTATAATATCTATATATTCTCGAGTCGATTTGAGTTTTCGAGTTAACTCTATTCAGTATACTCTCGAGTCCGAGTCGTGTTTTCGGATTTTCGAACACTGGTTGAACCCTAGGATCTTCATACATTGCAAAACCATTTCCTCATTCCATTAAATCCGCTAATAATAGTTTCTCACAACTGATCTAAAGCTCTACAACCCTCTCAAAACATTTGATAATTAATTTACATTGTGGACCTAATTCTCACAAGCTTCTAAGAACAAGATACTCTTGTCAACAAACTGCAAGTGGGATACCTTAACACTAACCCTCCCAATCACAAAACCTCCAAACAATCCAAACTCTTACCACTTTCCAAAAAACCTATCTTATCATTACACCATTCTTCTCCCCTCCCAAAATAACACCCTCTAGAAAACATTCAACAAAATCCCCTTTAATTGCAGCACATATTTGTTGCCTATGCATGTAAAGAGGAGATATTAAATTGCATTTCGTTAAAAGCATGGCAGAAAGAGTAGAATAAAAAGAACTACAATCAGACGAGGGAAAAGAAAACAGAAAGGATAAATCAATAGAGTTATCTACAAAGGAAAAAATGCAAGGTGCCTGTGGGGTAATCATTATGGGAAGAGGGTTGATACATTAGTCTCTAACCTAGATTAAAAGACAGCTTATGTGGAAATGTTTTTCCCTAAACCTGGCCTATGAAGTACCAAATCTAGAAAATTGAGAATCCTCAAGTCTGATTCAAGAGCACAACTGACAGACAAGTCACCATCTCCAACCTTTCCTACAAATTCATACTCATCTCCTCCCTTGACGTGCTAAACTACCCACTGTTCTCTACATCTGCCACATCGTTGTGCTCCTTTAATTTAGACGGACTTTAGTCAAGCCCCTCCAGTCTTGTGGGAATTTTCTACAAAAGATTTAAAGACTTCTCCCATCTTCCCTCAAGGTTGCAAGTTGCAACATCTTCTTCTTCACGATAACATTCCTCCACTTGATAGCTTTCTCAATCGCACCTAGATATAATCTCTTCACCCTTATCCATCATTGCCTTAGTGAAATATCTAATACAAAAGTTTCTGTAATAGAGGAAAATTTTGCTTGAACCAAAGACCGGTATGTAATAAAGTCAGTCTAGATCCCTTCCCTTGTCTGGTCATCAACAACATTTGGAGAAAAGCTTGTTGTCTTTTTATCATCTTTACTCACCTAATCCTTTCCTTTTAAAGATCTAATCATATGGTCCCTTATGAAATCTTAATTGTCTCATTCAACAACGCCAGTGAGAGAACCCTTAGGTTCTCAACCGCCAATCCACTTCCCGGTCTCTATTGGTCCTATTTTCTGGGCCCAATCCCCTCTGAAATCTGAACCGTCTCTTCTCCCCTATTAACTTGCTCCTTTGGGGTTTTACAACAAGTTGGGCTTTACTTGGCCTAATATAAGTATTCGAGTAACCATGTGTTCTCGTAGCTTGGTTATGTGGCCAATTACAATCATGTTTTCTCGTAGCCTCCCAAGATTCCGTACAATCCAGGTTTTAAGCATTGGCCAATGCCATTACATATTGGCTGAGTAGTATCAGTTTTGAGGGTGGCCGTATGAAACAAATGGTAAAGCTACTGCCTGATACATGTCAAATTGCCTCGATTTTAATGGTACCCACTAAAATATATCATTTTTGAAAGGGCATATACATGATACAAAACTGACACTTTAAACCTTCCTTCTAATCGGAGCAATTAAAGGGAACCACCTCGTGTACATAGTTGTCTGGTTAAATAGACATCTTATCTTAATTTTACAATTTACCCACCCACCAGGGCCTTTCTCCACAGACATGTCATTATGAGTTGCTCTACAATGACATGTGCATTTGTCCTTACAACATCATCTTCTTATGCTGTTCGTTATCAAGCAATAATAATGAAAACAGAAAACAGGAGATCAAGAATATGCACACAAATATACGTGGTTCAGTGTAGACTATGTCCACAGGAGAGAAGTTTCTACTATGTCAAATAAGGAATTAGGGTTACAACTTATACTCCAACCAGATATTTATGAAAAATCCCCAATAACCCTAACTGTACCGCGGGGGACAGAACCCTCCCGCACCCCCAGCCTATGGTTCGACTCGGCATCAATGAGTTACCTGTGACCTAGGGAGGGACCTCTTTGCATGGGCTCCGCCCCATGGGGACCCTCTCCCCCTTGGATCTAGAGACTAGTGAATATGGGCCATTATCTTTAACAATTTCCACCTTGGTGAATATTCAAACCACCTTGAAGATATCATAACCTCATGCCCTCACCTTGAACCAATAAGGATAGGGGTACACCTGCTTTTCAGCATCAAGAGACATTGTTGAAGTCCAAACAATGCTTGAACTTGTCTGTACGAATAGGCTTTGACAACATGTCAGCTGCATTCTCTTTAGTGTGAACTTTCTCAAATATTACTTTGTCAACATGGGGCCCCTTAGGTCCCTCCCCCTTGGATCTAGAGATTATTGAATATGAGCGACTATCACTAACATCTTCCCTCCAAGCCGGATCTCTCTTGCCTATTGCCTTAACAACCAAGGTTGTAAATGTCGTTATCGCAAGACATGTGGCCAGACCTTTCCAATGACATGCCACATGTCACCGACATGGTGGAAAAAAATGAGAAGTGAAAAAAAGGGTTTTTTTTATGAAGCTTTGTAGAGCTCTAATTTCAAGCTAAATACATTCAAATAACCCAAAATATGAGAAAACAATATATATATATATATATATAGTGAATAACGTATTTGGGGAGGTACGATAAATATAAACATATCTAAATACATAAACATAAAATTGCCAGGGGTAAAACATAAACATAAAATGGAGAAATCATCTACAATGAATCAATGATAGCCTAAATAAAACATAAACATATCTAAATACATTAAAAACAATAAAATTGCCCAAAATGCAAAAAATCATTAGATAAAATAAGCAAATACAATGAGACATCACTAAATCACATCCATAACGAGTGGTTCCCTGTCTTAATGTGACAACTCAAAACAACGAAAACTATCGATAAAAATTAAAACAACGGCACCTATCGACGATCGAGTGTCGTTGTTTAATACACATTATTTTCAAACTATTTGGTTGACATTTCAAAGTAAAATAATGAAAAATAAGTGTTTACCTCCAAACGCTGCAGCCCACGACTTGAAAAACTTCTAAATCATCAGGAAGCCCATCCAAATGAGAAAGATTAAAAAGTGATAGAAGAGTATTTTTGGAAGAAAACGGAAAAACTGGGAGAGAAGAATTTTCCCCCAAAGCTTTGTATAAAATGTCGTTGAAATTGACAAAATTTTGTATAACATCATCTGTGAATCTCAAATATTGCACGTGTGAAATCACAGGTGCAACATTTCCCTTAATGTCGATAGATGTCGCGACATGTCGATGACATGACATCTAAGGGACATGGTAGAAGCATTGGCTCCAACGTCCTCTACCTCAATATTTTGTCCCTCACCCAAAGTAGCTACATGTCACGACAATAAAACACTGTTAACAGCAATGAACAACTTGCCAGAGGAGTGAGCTCTAACTGTGGCACCATCTCCGCTCCTTTTAAACACAAAAGTATGGCTCTTGGAACTATCGGCAAATCTTTTTCAGCAACCTTGGTGGTCACCGTCCTCATGTTCAACATATAAACTGTCTCCTTAAGATCACCATAAAGAAAGCATTCTTGATGACCAACTGAAAAAGAGGCCCGTGTTGATTGACGGCCACAAAGATCAAAACCTGCACGGAGTTCAGACAAGTAACAGGATAAAATGTCTCAAACTAATCCACACCAAAGGTTTTAGTATATCCTCCTTTGGCAACCAGGGTGACAATAAAACACTGTTAACAGCAATGAACAACTTGCCAGAGGAGTGAGCTCCAACTGTTGCACCATCTCCACTCCTTTTAAACACACAAGTATGGCTCTTGGAACTATAGGCCAATCTATTTCAGCAACCTTGGTGGTCACCGTCCTCATGTTCAACCCCTTCTTTGTCCCCTCCAATTTTCAAATTGCCTCCACATGCTCCACTTACTTTTTTCGAAAAGCGCTAATGAGTAAAGATAAGAAGAAGGCCCACAACATACACCCATGTTCTAAAGTCATTCATCGATTGAGACATAAAAAGTGCGCCTTCACCCATTTTCGCAAAAGCACATTTTTCAGATCTCTCAAAATGAATCTCAAACCACAAAGACAATTGCACTTTGCATAAATTCTATAGAAAAACAAAGCACATGTTCTGAAATCGAGTGAAGCTTGAAATTTGTGATCATGCCACGACAATCCACCACTGCCTTCCCACTCAACTGTCATGGAGGATGGGTTGCATCTGAATAGCAAAAGGATTATAGTGTTCCATTGTCCAATCTCCCATGAACCTGTCATCACTCTCAGTATCTGACCCAAGGTGTCAAATCGAGTGAAAACAACATTGTGGTTCAAATATCAAAGCCCATAGCAGGCAGTACCTGCATCCAATCATCCTCTCACCTGAGTGATGACCATGTTAACAAAATCTTTTGAGCAAATGTCAAACCCATCTCTTCATCATTTCAAGGAGAAAGATCCTAAAGGTTTTCTCATTCTCTATGAATATCGACCTGCAAAAAAATGAAACTTTTCATTCAACCTGCTTTGTGCTCCCTACTATGTGGACCTTTCTTCACTCTTCTTCCTAAAATATGGTGCATGCAAGGAGTAAATTTCCTCCATTGTTCTCACTAGCCATTAAGCATTAATATTATTGTAAATTATTCTCAAAACAAAACCTCTTCTCCTCTTTATTAATCACATCATTCACGCTTCTCCTAACCCAGATTTCGTCATCTTAAAAGACTTCCCTTCTACTTGAAGAATCTATTTTCTTCCTTCCATCAATCTGTTTCCCCATCCTTCCTTGCCTTCCTCCCCTGGTGAAACCAGGTTGAGGGTTTGGGCGTTGAAATGAAAATGTTATAATGCAGGCTCTAGTAAGGATGAAGGTAATGTTTGCAAGGATGTTAGCGGTAATAGAGGTGAGTGTTGCTTGGATGTTGAAGAAGTCACAGAGGCATAAATGAATTTTTTTTTTTAATATATATAATAACCAGATGTGCATGAATATATGCAAGGAGGAAATGACATAATTATAGAGCATGTAGCTGCCTAAGGCAGGCAGCAAACAACAAAACAAAAAACCAGAGGTACATAGGATGAAAGTCGAAATAACAACGTGAGGGCCGCCAACTCTACTACAATGAGTACACTATCCACCTCACCAATCATGTTAGGAGTGGGAATACTTGTGAAGAAAGATGTTCTAACCGCCCCATCTCTGGCCAATCTATCAGCAGCTGAGTTGGCTGATCTAGGTATGTGGGTAAATGAGATATTCAACCCATTTCCCAGAAACCGAGCCAACCGTACCACATGAGTAAATATCCAAGGTCAGTCCTCAAATCTCATCCAAGAAATCATATTCGAGAAATCAGCCATCCACCTCTAAGAAGACAAACCCCAAACTCCTTACCTCTCTTAAGCCGGTCAATAGTGATAGGATCCCTACTTGTGTGGAGTCTCTCTATCCAATTGGCCCGAAATACGCATGACAAATTGTCCAATAATTATCTCTAAAGAAGCCCCTGATACCAGAGAGACCCGGATTGCCAAGTGAGGATCCGTCGAAAGTCAGCTTGATGTATCCCTTTTTAAGAAGACATCGGGGTACCCTACGAACAGTCGCCAAAGGGGACGAAAGTGCCATGCAGATCTAGTCCCTAGTGATATCTGACAAAGAAATTCCCCTAAACTCAAGTCAATCGATCATCCATGAGACAACCATAAACATGGAGTCAGTGATAGACTGAATGTCACACCTCTTATCCTCAAAAATCCTCCTATTCCTCTCTTCCCATATTACCCAAAATGTCACAATGGGAAGGGATTGGTACATCATTGTTCCCCTCTTACCTAGACCTGGTAACCTCCACTGTACAAACAAATCCTTAACAGAAAATGGGAGAACCCAACGTGATTCCGCCTGCTTAATGAAGAAGAGCCAAATGCTCCTAGCTACTGGGCACTAAATAAAGAGATCATCCGTCTCCCCGAACTATCTGCAAGAGACACGTGTGGGGAAAGAGCCCATTTCTTTCTCTTTCTTTGCCAGATATCACATGTATTGATCTTATGCTTGAGTAGGGTCTAACCAAAGGCTTTCATGCCAGGTGAGGTCAATAGACTTCCACAATCTAGAAGGGGAAAAAGGATGTTGAAAGGGAGGAGATGGTATACGTAACAAGGAGAAAAAAGATCGAGTAGAGAATACTCCACTAGAATTGGGTGACCAGATCTTAATGTCTTTGGAGTTGGGATCAACAACCATATCTTTCAGGAGATCAAACAAGACACAAAGCTCACCCATCTCAACAATACGTGGATCTGTCCTGAGGTCAAGATTCCAAAGCACACCAGACTCGGACCATGAAACACATCAGAAACAAGTGTCTCTAGAGCAGACCCAACTGACTATACGAGAAAATCTAGAAAAAAGAGCAGACTCACCCCACCAAACATCATTCCAGAAGAGGACCCTCAAACCACACCCCAACCCAAAATGAGTCTACTAATAAAACATGGGAGCAAGGGATGATGTAGGAAAGGTAATAATGGTACAATAATTGGGACAAGAGGACCCTCAAACTACACCCCACCCCAAAATGAGTCTACTGATAAAACATGGGAGCAAGGGATGATGTGGGAAAGGTAATAATGGTATAATAATTGGGACAAGAAATGATAGTCCATGGTTAAGGAAACAATTGTTTATTGGTGGTGCTGATAGAATTAAGGTTAGGAAGCATGTCATAGGATTGCAACTAATAGGTGAGGCCGTTTTCTAAACCTAACACCATTTTTTTCCTTTTGTATCTTTCAAATAAAAATGCAATAAAAGCCTTGTGTAGAACCCAAAAATAATAATAATTTTGGTTCTTGTAAACTACCAAGACCTTTGGTATAATTGAGTAGAGACCAACAAACCACCAATTGCCAAGGTTTCAAATTTATGGGTTTCCAACTTATAGTGGGTGAAGTGGGGGGTTTTTGGAGTTTGTTCTTAGGTAGAAAGGTTTTTCAGAAAAATGGTGTAGTTGGATGAGAGGGTGTGTTAGTAACGTTTAGTTTTCTTTTTGCCTTAATAGGGGTATTTCTGGTCTAGTCCCCTCCTCTAGGGAATTAAGGCAGGGGGATCCATTGTCTTCTTTCCTTTTTACCCTTGTTAGTGATGTCTTGAGTTGTTTTTTCTCTAGAGTAGAGGAGTTAGGTTTGGTGCATGGCTTCAAGTTAGGCAAGGAGAAGGTCGAGGTGTCTTACTTGCAGTTCGCATATGACACCATCATATTCTTGAAAGTGTCTAGGGATAATTTGTTTTGGTCTAAATGCATTTTTAGAAGTTTTGAAATGCTTTTTGGGCTTAAAGTGAATCTGGAAAAGAGCAGCTTGATTGGTATAAATGTGGAGGAGAGTTTCAGTCTGTAGTCATGGGTTGTGGTAGAGGAGAGTGACCAATGAAATATTTGGGGGTAGTCGTGCATGGGAACCATAGAGGATCACAGTTTCGGAATCCAGTTATTGACTAGTTGGATAAGAGATTGGCTTCTTGGAAGAGGAGCTACTTGTCCTTGTGAGGTCTTATTACTCTAATTTAGCCATCCTTAGGCAACCTCCCTAAGATGCCAATTTCGGTCAGCAAAAGGATAGAGAAGTTGCAAAGGGACTTTCTATGGGAGGGGATGAGAAGAAAAAAGAACACTTAGTGAAATGGAAAGAGGTGCACAAAAGCAAAGAGAGGGTGGGCTTAACCTAGGTAACATTCAAATCAGAAACCGGGCTTTATTGGGAAAGTGGCTATGGAGATTCAATGTGGAACGAGAGGCTTGTGGAGATCTATTATTGCTATCAAATATGGTGTTAATGTGAAAGGTTGGGACATCGACCAAAGGGCTAAAATCAGATCAGCTAGTCCTTGGAGTACTATTACTAACGTATTCCATAACTTCGAAAAGTTTGTGAGTTCTCCATTGGATCCGATAATTCAGTTTGTTTTTTGTCTGATCTGTGGTGGGGAGATTCCACTCCTGCTTCCCGTTTTCCCAGAACTTTTTCGATTTGCTCTCACAAGGAATCACTAGTTTCTGATATTCTTAGTTGGTCAAGTTCTGATCTCTCTTGAAATCCCCCTTTAGAAGGGATCCTAGGCCATTTGAAGTTGAAGGATCAGCCAGTTTATTTGATCTTCTCAAAAACTTCGTCTTAGTCGATAATTCTCCTGATTCTAGGGTGTGAAGTCTTGAGCCTAGTGGGGTGTTTTCTTCGAGATCGTACCGTCAGTTTTTGATGTCAGTTGATCCACACCCCCCTTCCTTTTTCTCTGTCGTTGCTTTGGGGTTCTAGGGTTCCCCCAAAGTCAAAGCGTTTGTGTGTTCTCCTCCACCATATTAACACGGCTGATATTCTTCAAAGGAGGAGGCCCTTCATGGCTTTGTCTCCCCAGGTGTGCTCTATGTGTTTGACTTTCGGGGAATTG
>JAUPMG010072917.1:0-27056 GCA_031762675.1 Pachysandra terminalis
TACAAACAGAAGTCACCTCGCTCCATTATTATATTTAAGGTCACCTGTTTCTCTATCTCGACACAGTCGGGTCGAACTGGTAATTATACTTATAGTATTCCAAGGGAAATTTTGAAAAATTACAAAAATGCCCTTCTTAGCATTTTGAGATGTTACACTAATGTAGTGTCGATCATGAAAAAGAACGGCAAAATCAGAGTATGCATTGATTTCAGGAATCTCAATTTGGCAACTCCTAAGGATGAATACCCAATGCCAATGGCTGATCAACTAATTGATAGGGAAGCTAGACACCATGTGTTATCCTTCATGAATGGCCATTACGGTTACAATCAGATAAACATTGCGACCAAAGATGTGGAAAAAATCACATTTCGAGGACCGGGGGGAACCGGTTTATATTGTTGGATTGTAATGCCATTTGAGTTTAAAAAATACCGGGACCACATATCAAAGGGCAAGCCTATTCCATGATATGATCGGCAAGAATATGAAAGTTTATGTAGATGACATAGTGGTCAAATCGGCAGAAGTGGTCGAACACCTCAAGCATTTGAGGGCATCATTTGAAAGAATGCGAAAGCATAAATTGAAAATGAATCCTCTGAAGTGTGCATTTGGAGTATCGGCAGGAAATTTCTTAGGATTCTTAGTACATCAAAGAGAAATTGAAATATATAAAAACAAGGAAAAAGCTATCATAGAAGCTAAGCCGTCGGAAAAGAAGAAACAACTTCAGAGGTTCCTCGGTCAAATTAATTTTCGAAGGAGATTCATCTCTAATTCGGCCAATAAATTGGTATCTTTCTCTCCCTTATTACGGCTGAAGGAAGAGGAAGAATATAGATGGGAGGAACAACACCAAAGAGCTTTTGATGCTATAAAAGAATACTTAGCAAATCCTCTAGTATTAGTACCCCCTAAGAAAGGTAGGTCGTTAAAGCTTTACATATCAGGTTGAATACGAAGCCTTGATAACAGGGATGGAAATTCTGTTAGAAATGGGTGCAAAGGATGTGCTGGTAAAAGGGGACTCACAACTAGTGATCAACCAATTGGGAGGCAAATACAAGTGGCTAAGTTGGCAACTCATGCCTCTCTATGCTACAGCTTTCCAGCTTATAGAAGAATTTGAAGATCTTATATTGTCTTATTGCCCACGACAACAAAATGAGGAAGCCAACGAGATGGCTCAAATAGCACCAGGATTAAAAATGGAGGAATTACTGAAAGAACCATTTTGGTCCAAAAAAGATCCCTGCCATCTTTCAAAAAAAGGATCAAATCCTTGGATATCATGGTAATTGAAGCGAAACCTGATGATTGGCGCATTCCATTTATGGAATACTTAAGGACTCCTAACTTAATGAGTGACAATAAGTCAGAGATTGCATCAAATAAGTATGTGATGATGGCCAGCGAATTGTATAGGAAAAGTTCAAATGGGATGCTCCTAAGGTGCTTAAGTCCACATGAGGCCATGTTGAGCATGGAAAAGGTACATGAAGGGATATGCGGGGTACATCAAGCCAGTATCAATATGAGATGGCTAATGAGGCCTACGATATTGAAGGATTATCTCAAGTATGCTAAAGGTTGGGAAAAATGCCAAAGGCACGGCCCAATTCAAAGAGTACCGGCCGTAGACCTACACAAGATAATAAAGCCATGGTCATTCAGAGGATGGGCCATGGACCCCATTGATAAGACACATCCCCCTTCATCGGGCCTACAGGGATTCATTATAGTGGCCACATATTACTTCACCAAATGGGCAGAAGCGAAACCAATGAAAAATGTGGAACAATCGAATGTTATTGAGTTTATACAAGAACAAATCATCCACAAATTTGGAATTCCATAAACAATAACGGCCGATCAAGGTTCTATTCTTACTGGGCGACATGTAACTAAGTTTGCAGAAGAGTATGGAATCAAGATCATCAACTCGACTCCCTACTATGCCCAAGCAAACGGCCAAGCGGAATCCACCAACAAAGTTTTAAAGAACATCCTGCTGAAAATGATTGAATATAAGCCAAGATCATGGCATAAAACTTTGTCAGGAGCCTTATGCGTTTACCGCACAACCTTCAAATCAGGCACGGGGACTATCCCCTTTGCGTTAACTTTCGGTCATGATGCTATAATACCCTTGGAAATTACAGTCCCTTCGATGAGGACAATCATGTAGTGTCAAATGCCACCAGATGAATGTATAGAAGTCATGATAGGTTTAGAAGACCTGGACGAATCCAGGTTCAGGGCATTTGAAGAGTTACAAGCTCAAAAAGAATGGTGGCAAGATCATGCAATAAGAAAGTCAACGGAAAATACTTTGCCGAGGGAGAATTGATTTGGAAAACCATATTACCAATTGGTCGTAAATACCACATGTATGGGAAAAGGTCACCTACTTGGGAGGGTCCATACAGGATCCAAAAAGTATTAAAAAGAAGGGCATACACAATTCAATTAAATGCAGAATCAATCGAAGAAAAAACTATCAACGGTTGGTATTTAAAAATGTCCATGTGGGAATCAAGGGAAATATAAGTAGAATGGCCAAGAATGGCCCAGAAATAACCAAGGTCAAAAATGGTCATCCTAGACCAAATATAGCTGATTAACGATCAATCAAAGTAAGAGAAAAAGAAAAAATGATGTTTCAAACGGCTCAGCTGGCCAACCCAAAGCATAAAGCGATTCATAAAGAGAGGTTCTTAAGAGAATTAAACTTGGCCGTTAAAGCTTCAGTCATCTCCACCGCATGTTATTTTTTACTTACCCATTCACTTTCCTTCCTTTTCACCGCCCGCACGGCTTCTACTTTCTTTGCCAGGTCATCAGCAACCCCTTGTTGAGACAAAGCTATGGCTCGTTGAGTAACTTTTGTTGCAGCAACGACCACAAGCAGGTTGGTCTTCTCCTCGTCCAATTTTCTCTGTTCTGCATCAATTTCCTCCAAACGTTTGTAGGCCTGGGTGACCTCCAAATTGGCAGCCTCCATTTCTTCCACTTTGGTTTCCTTAACTGGGATATCTCTTCAATCCTCGTAGACAGGTCGTTTAAAAAGGTGTCTGTCTCACCGTCTTGGGAGAAAGCTAATTGAAACCCCACAACCCAAGCAGGTACTTCAGCCAGGGTCGAGATAACGGAGGAGTGAATCGAACGAGACGACTGGAGCAAATTAAGGTATTCATGAAAAGCGAAGAGCCGTTTATCTTCACTAAACTCGAACAGATCCAAAGAAAACAAGTTTTTAAGACCGGACTTGGCTTTCTCTAAAATCGTGGACATAGCTAGTTCAGAGACAAGAGAAGAGCGGGAGCAGGCACCAACTTCGCTTGTTTATTTTCTCAAATGGAATGCCGACGGGAGGGTCATCTTCTGAGCGATCAACGAGAAAGCCTGGATCTTTTGAACTAAAGTTCTTCCTAGACTGACAAGTAGATTGCCATGTCGGCCGAGGCTTTGACTTTGTTTTTTTGCTTTTTCTTGGATTGACGGAGGGTCAACAAAGTCTTTTCCCCCGTGTCATTTTCTTCAGAAGAAACATCGGTCGGGATATCTTCCAAGTTCAAGGGTAAAGACTTGGCTAAAAAGAACAAAAAGGTATAAGACATCTATTCAAGAACACCGACAAACCAACTATCAGAAAAAAAAAAAAAGAGAGAATATATCAGAATACCAATCGTATCCTCAGCCAACGGCAAAGATAAAGTTGCACTTCCAGCTAGGGAAGCAGGAGGAGCTAACATTCCACTAAAACTAACAAAGTTCGGCTGATCAGCAAGAGAGAAAAGAGGCTCGGTCATTCTAAGGGCCGAATCAGGAATAGGTGGAGGATCAGGTAATGGTGTGAAATAATGAGACATGTCTGACTCAAAAGACCCCAGAGAAATGGGACCCAACCGAAATCCAAGCCTATAGGCATTGTTCATCATGGGCGGCCGATTTCTCAGCGTATGCGAGGTCCGTCTTCTCTTTCAAAAGTTCAGGGGAGTCTGTAGGGTTCCATTTGAATCCATAGTAGTTTTCAAAAAGAATTACAGATTTCATAAAAGAAGAGGTACCTGATTTAACTTTCTGGGGACATTCGAAAGGAACGTTGGTAATGACCTTATCCTTTTTCTTAGGGCTAGTCTTCTAAGCGGCCGAAGGAGGGTTAACCGAATGAGGAAGAGCCGATTCAGCTGGTGCATTCAGTCAGGACACGTAAATAAATAGACCTGAGGAAAAAGCAGAGGTGAGGTAGCTAGACCACCAAGAGTAAAAGGTCGAAGGAGACAAAGAATTGTTAGGACAATGAGGAATGGAGAATACAGCTGCCAAACCTTCAAAGTATTGATTCACACAGTTGATCTCTTTAGATTGAGCGATAATAGTCCGAAGGTAGGGCATCTGGTTCGGAGAGATAAAATCAGGAGCTGGAACAGCTTGGGCAAGACCAAATTGGCGAGATAGAAAATTCGGAAGATAGACTTCCACCCCGCATTTCTGGTTATAGTCGGGTGTCCCTTATTCCAGAGACCCAAAGTGTAAATCTCGGCAGACCAAATAACATGCCCGAATTGAATTCCGTTTAGAAATGGCCGAAGGATCATCATAACTCTCAAAGAGACTAAGGTTGAGAAATTCAGAAGGGACGAATTCAACAGGGAAGACAAGGAAAAGCAGATCTGGGTGATCGGGAGGAAGAGTGAAAAAGAGCTGAAAGGATTCGGCAAAAGATCGCGGGTAAATGACAACATTCAGCCAACGCTATCCCTGGTAAAGCAGATTCGAAAGGGGTGCCATGGCCGATTTAGCAAAAAACCCAGGGAAATATTCCCAGATCCAAAACTGCAGAACCACAAAGGGCCACCCACAGAAATGAGATTTTGGCTAGCAAGATTGAAAAGACCTTGATAAAGCTGAGATAAGTAAAAAGGGGGATAAAGCAAGACGACGGCCACCGGTCAGGGGAATAGAAACCCGAGTATACTTGTTGGTGAGCTGACCATAAGCCACACACAAACTACGACATAGAAACATCAATAAGAAAGAACAACGCTCTTGGATATTAGGAACAGGAGACTTCCTCTTCTCCTTGAGCATGAAGGTGCCAAAGGCGACCCGTGCATTAGAGTTATCAAAAGAAATATTGGAAGAGAGAAGATTACCATCAACCGCCGACCGGAGGTAAACTGGTAAGGGCACTGACAACCAGGATGGTCAAGCTTATGGGGCCACATGGAAGGTTAAAAGTATTGATAGAACGAGACCAGAAGCAAACCAGAGCAGCAAGCATGGGATGAGCCAAAGGGAACTCAAAACGTGAGTACTTGATCAGTTCGAACATACCCACAGACATCCAGAGAGAGGCAAAGAAGGGAGTCAAGCAGTCGATCCAAGAAACCCAGTCTGTATTTGCCTTCGGCTAGGATCTCAAAGAACGGTCAGCAGTCCAAGCTTGCCAATCTAGAAAGACAGCATCGGCAAGAAAGCTTTCTCCCAGGCATCGAGGGAAAACAGATTGCAATACAGAAGCCAGCTGAGGAGTGATTTCCGGAAAGGACGGACCTAGAGCAGGGGAATCCTCAAAAGGGAAAATGAGTCGTTGATTGGCAGAGGAAGAGAGCAAAGAAAAAGAAGATAATTCACGAGGGATGCTAGATGCCGTTGAAGAGTTGAGTGAAGAACCAAGGAGGAAGGAGATGGAAAGGTGAATAAGGTCGGTCAGAGATTGTTTTTCAAATTCAAAAAGGTGAGATTTGGACGCTATAATGATTATCTCTAAGTCCCAAGGACACCCAGCTACGTCTTCTCTTATCAGCTCAAAAGTTTATTTTTGAAATGACAAGAGAAGGGAGCAATGTTTAGGAAAAAACCAAACCGTCAAAACCAGACGACCACGGGGAGTGTAAATCCAACCCAGGCCCCTAATCTAGATAAATCCAGATAATTGATATGGGCCCAGATTGGTAGAGAGCAGAATGATGACCCAAGAATGAGAGAAACCGAATACAAAGGTGGGACAAGTGTCAGCGAAAGAAGAGAAGTAACCACTCATTATCCATAAATTGTCAAAACAATTGCACTGGATGGCTATAAGATGAAATCGGCAAGACAGAGAAAAGTCTCCATAGAAAATCAACTCGTAAGCTACACATAGTTTAGTCATTGATCCTCGACGATCATTAGTTGTCCCCTTAGTTTCTGCAAGAATCCTGTTGCATCTACTTCTCTTACTTTGGACTAAGTTTCTCTCAAAAGATCCCTCTAATTAATAAAGGAAGAACTGCAGTCAGGAGATTTTCAGAGCCCTTCTCGATAGACCCTTGCATGCTGATCTGTGCACCCGTGAACTAGTCACGTTCCCACAATCAGAGCCCAAGGAACTACCGGAGGTTTTGTATATTGTTGTTCATACTTACTTCATGTCCTTTCAATTAGAAAGTTTTACCTTCTAGTTGTATGTCAACATACATTCTAGTTGTATTATTTGAAATGCTATTAATGCATAAAATCAGTGTTTCTGGTTTAGCAATTGACCCTTTGAAACTGAAAACTTTGCAATTGTTCGACTCAAATTCAGTCACATATAGACCAATTTATATTACAAACTAATCTACACAATTTATCTCATAATACCTTTCTTCAGGTGGACTTACATAAATCTTGGCACGCCTGCAACCCCTCAGCATCACGACCGAGAAATTCACAACCGACCAGGAAGGGAAAAGGTTTGGTTTTTTCACCACCACTTGTTTTCCTTTCAACATATGAGAGAGAGAGAGAGAGAGAGAGAGAGAGAGAGGGGGGTGTCATCCACAAGACCTGAGTTCAAAACCTACCTTCAACAAAATAAATGGAAACTTGCCCAACGATTTACCTCCAACCGAGACATTGTGGGCCGTTCAAGTTGTCTCTACATCAGGCTTGAAGGTCCCTTTGTACTCACTTCCCCGGAAGCTTAGTACAACGAGTAGATGGGTGCGTAGCTTAGTACAACAAGTAGATGGGTGCGTGTGTTACTACTAGGCATGTGCCGAGGGGGATGGCCCGTGGAAAATGTACCCAAAAGAGAGAGAGCATATTTATTAATAAGACCGAAATTAACTTATTTCAATGATTTTTTTTATTCTTAGTCAATTTTTCATAAAAGCTCGGATGATTTTGTCTTAAATTTTCAAAGCAAACGTCTGGGATTTCAATTTCTACTTGCATAACGAAATCAAAATTTCAAAATTTAAAACCTTGCTATATAATTTATCTGCTTTTCGAAAATATTTGGACAGCTGATTGTTTAACATTAAAACATTTTACTCTCTTCTAATAAAATTAAATATTTGATATTTCCACCCTCTAGTGGACTTAAGCTGATATAATTTTTCAATTAGTCTAGTGCTTTTGTTTAAACTTAACTTATTTTAGAGGATAACTCAGAGGCGGGAACGTCGGGTTAAGGTGGTTTGGGTTCAGACTTTTTTTAATCCGCTTATTAAACCGCGAGTTCAGGTTGAGTACTAACCCATTAATACACATACTTGCTCCTCCCCAATCTCACCCATTGCCAGCTTACATGCAGGGTTTTAAGGATCAGACCGATCCGATCCGGCCGATCTGTATCAGGATTGGCCAGGACCGGATCACCAATCCGTATCGGGATCGGCCCGGACCAGTCCGATTCGAGATCCCGAGATTAAAAACCTTCTCGCATGTGATCTGTAACTCGAAAGTGGGAGCATTTACAATCAGAACCATCATCTGGCCGATGAACTACATGTTGGAGATCCTATAGACAATCTGCTCAATTAGACATTTAACAATCCGATGTATCGAACTGTATTTTCCTTTCAAGAGTAAGTAAATGATTAGGCCCATCTTTTCTCTCAGCAGGAGATCATGATTGAAGTAAAATACGTGAAAATGTAGAGCTTAATCTCGAGGTACAATCGCTATTTTGCTTGCAAGGGCTCAGAGGTAGCATATATCAACACCTGCAGAGGAACACATTGTTAAATTAAAGCAGTTCTTGGACGAACTAAATCATGCCAATACATCTCGAGTCGTGACGAGGTCACCTGCAGGGGACCTATATAGGTCCCTCCCCCGCTTGATCACGCTATTCCACGCAAATTGGAGAAATTAGCAACCTAGGAGTTTGTTAGAAATAAAAACAAAAAAAAATTAATATATAAAATATAAAAAATTAGATAAATCTTAAATCTTAAGCATTAAAACTTGTAATTCTAAAATCCTAAATCCTAAACATTAATTTATAATCCTAAAACCCTAAAAGATAACGTGAACCCTAAACCTTAAATAATCCTAAAACCCTAAAACGAACAAGAACCCTAAACCCTAAATATTAAATCTTAACAATAAATAAAACCTTAAAAATGCTAAACCCCTAAAAGAAAATGATGAAGCCTAAAACCTTAACCAAAATAAAAAAAAAAAAAAAAAAGGTTATCCCTAAAAGAAAAACATGAACCCTAAAATCCTAATAACTAAACCTTAATAAAAATTAAAAAAAAAAAAAAAAGATGAAGATATATCCTACGATTGTGATACTTTAGATTTGAGTTATTTTTTATTTTATAATCACATAAAAGGGTTTTTATTTGATTTTTTCACTGGATAAGGGTCTTTTATCTTTAAAAAAGACTTTTATCAAGGAGTAGAGACCGTTTGAACATGCCTTCAGTCGAGTCTATCGTCACATGTCGATATTCTATTGCGGGAGGTCCCCCGCGGATGATGCTCTTCATGGTTATTAAAAGCAATCGCCTAGGTGCCTAGGCATTTTCCTAAGGTTCAGGCAATGGCAGCCTAGGCACCTAGTTGCCTAATCCGCCCTGGCGGTCGCCCAATGTGACTAGATAAGGGTTTTTATCTTTAAAATGGACTTTTATCAAAGAGCAAAAACCGTTTGAACATGTCTTCAGTTGAGTCTATCGTCACATGGGGGATATTCTATTGCAGGAGGTCCCCCGACGTGATGCTCTCCATGGTTATTAAAGGAGCTCGCCTAGGTGCCTAGGCACTTTCCCAAGGGTTCAGGCAATGCCAACCTAGGCACCTGGTCACCCAATCCTATCTGCCCGAGCAGTCGCTCGATGTGCAAAGGGGTTCAATAGTATAATTTATATTTTAATTAATAATTACTTTAAATTTTAATTAATTTATTAATTAAAACTTATGTTATCTGTTTTTAACAAGTTAAAGGCTTTCTATTAATTCAAGAGAAACAAGACTCAGAGTCTCTACTGTCTAACCCTAAATCTTGAAGTTGAAGAACCAAGCTCTCTCTCTCTCTCTCTCTCTCTCTCTCTCTCTCTCTCTCTCTCTCTCTCTCTCATGTCTAACCCTAAATCTTGAAGTTGAAGAACCAAGCTCTCTCTCTCTCTCTCTCTCCCCTCTTCTATTGCGGCTGGCAGTCCCTGATTTTTTTCCTAATTATGTTTTCTGAAATTGGTTTGATGCTAATTGTCTAAAAATAATAAAGGTATTAAAATAAAAAAAATACCTGTATTATTTTTTTTGCCTAATTATGTTTTCTGAAATTGGTTTGATGCTAATTGTCTAAAAATAATACAGGTATTAAAATAAAAACAATTGTCACCTAGGCTAGCGCCTAGGTAATTGGCACTTCTATCGCCAAGACTCGCCTAGGTGTTTTGATAACATTGACGCTCTCATTATTCATACATCTTTATTAAAATGTGCCGCAGTCCTACTCAAGAATATAGGAAATGACTAATAGAATTATAACATATGGTCATAATAAAAAATCTCCAACATCAACGAGTTTCTGCATTTTCTTCCAACACCTATTATCTTTCAATTATTGTTGTTGTTGTTGTCATCTGGTGTGTGTGTGTGTGTGTGTGTGTGTGTGTGTGAGTCAATGTGGTAGTGCTGTGGTGTGACATCCCAACCCTAACTTAAAAGATATTGCCCAATTAGTTCCATTCCAAATCCTCTGTATAATCTTCTTCAAGATGTTTGATTGCTGGAAAAGTTGCAAAATTTTTATCTTAATAGCTTGAGCCAATGCCCAGTAAAACAATAGCATGTATGTTCATAAAAATTCTCATGCAATATAGCGTAATAATAACATAATATACTATTTCAGGAATTTCATAATATCTTAGTTCATAAATCATATTATGATGAAAATTCATGCAATGCTCACAATTATCATTCACGCATGCAATCATGCATTAAGCTGAAGAGGTATCTTATCTTTAACCGCCATATTCAAATCAACTCCCCTACGACCCGATAAGATACATTCAGTTGTTAGTGAGTCTAGGTCTAAAAGTGATGATGATCCCCATCATCAATAAACTCTCGTAATTACCAAATCCTCACATCCACACACACCTAACCAAGGAGTTTACTACCTATCACGCCGCTCCCCTTCTGTGGATAGCAACAGGTAGTGCAGAACAAGGACTCCCTTCGCCGGCCTCCTGCCGTTCCCACTTTTCTTACATAGCCGCCGCCCCGCAGGACTTGGCACATGCACAATATCTAACCTTAATTGAACAGTCTCGGTGGGGAAGAGGTTATTAGGGTTTGAACAACAAGTCAATCCAACAATAGCCAATCCCTCATACGATCGACTAAAGGATCACCCCACACTGTGGTTACAGTTGCTCAGTCAAGTTATAAGTTTCACGGGTAATTGATTTTAAGTTCAATTATTACTTATCCACCCTTTGAGTCTTGAGTTACAGATCAGCCTATAACAATCCTCTCCATTTCCCAGGAAAGCGACTTGCAAGGTTCAATACTTCCGGGTCACTGAAACTTACGACAATATCTTTTAAACGCAAAATACTTATCAATATTCATAATAATTACTTAGTTTTGATTATGTGTCTTAATACTTACTAAATAGCTAGTTAAAAACTTTTAAGTCTTAATGACATAGTATTATTATTAAATTCTGAACCAAATTATAATTTATCATAATTCTAAAACTTATACCAAATATTTACACATTTTAATTACTCTTAATTATCTTCAATTACCTTAAACACATACACAGATATCATCAAATTTTACAATGTTTATTTGCCAATTATATGCTGTTTATTATGTATTTAAACCGCTAAAATCTAGGAGTTTATTTACTGCTCAGTTAGTCAAACAGTTAACCAAATCACAGTATTTAATTAACTGATCTTAGTTGTTTGATTAACTGAAACTATCCTACTGTATGGACATATTTAATGATTTTAGAGTTGTTCTCCATTACCTTATCAATTCAACTTCAAATCCTTTGAGACTTTAATCAGAGTTTAATTAGGTCTTACTACAAAGTTCTGAGTGATTAGAATCAATTAAATCAATAATATACAAACTGAAATCATACCTGCTCTAGATTATTACTAAATTTGTACAGTGTTCGTATATTATGCATAACTTTCTTGTTATTAATGATTTTGACTCAAAACTTGCTCTGTAAATCCTAAGATACATTTCTATCCATGAAAAGTTAGTTCACTTAATTCTGAGCACATTTGATATGGTTTTCAATGACATCTAATGGACTGTTCTAGATTACTTATAAATCTGTACAGTTTTTGTATATCATACATAACTTTCTTGTTAGTATGAATTTGGATGCCAAACCTGTTTTGTATGAATCCTTAGAGATAAATCTATCCATTAAAAGTTGTTTCATTCAATTCTGAATATATTTGATATGATTTCAAGAGCCATCTTGTGGACTGTTTTACACCGTTCTGCAGAATTTGTTTAAAGCATGCAATATTCTTGATTAATTTCGAATAAAAATGAAAATACACGCTAGAGTTTACCTCCTGAGATATTTCAGAGTATAAAACGAACTCTAATCCACAGAAAACAGCCTTCCTCTCTTCCCTTTTTCTTCTCTTTTTACTGATTTTCCTCCTTTAGTTTGTACTGTTTTACCTTGTTTCTTAGTCAAATAGCTTTGACCAACCTGGGGAGAGAATGAGGTGTCCTCTCCTCTCTCCCAAGGTGACACCTGACCTATGACTAACCCATAGCCTATGACTAACGCCTAGCCTATCCTTTAACCAATGAAAACCTATCCTTACCTGGGCACCTTAGTTACCTTTAAAATTTACTTTACTAACTTTTATTTTTTACATTACTGAACTTAAATTACTAACTAATCTAACTTAGTTAAACAAATTACTCTTAGTAAGTAATTATAAACATCTCTTTCTAATTAATCTTCTTTAAAATCACCTAATCATCAAATAATTCCACAAAATTACCCTAAACATCAGAATTTCTTCTCTTATATACTAAGATGTTTAAACCGTAATTTATACTATTGATATCTTCAAATTAAATTGACTTACATAAAAATTTTATTAATTTTTATTTCTAATCAATCTAATCTAATATGTCTAATCCAAGGTCATAAATACCTCAAATGATACATGTGGCTGATAAGTAGGTATCAAACTCATGACCACATTATTGTGTCTCAGTACTGTAAATTGATTAAGCTAATAACCTTGAACAGAAGCAGCTGAAGTAACCATTTCATAGAACAAAAGGTTTGGCATCATTAAAGAGATTTTTGGATCCATAACTTGTCCAACAATAGATGTTGATGAGAGTCTATTATCCCCAAGACCAAAACATGACAGCATGGGGGACCATTAGTCCAAGAAAAGCTCTGGCATCAAATAGTAACAGATGAGAAAACTGTAATTCATCAGCTATTAAATCTTCTGGACTGCATAGCATATGATATCAAAATAATGGGACAGACCATATGGCATCCACAATACACTACAATTAAATAACAAATGGAAAACTGTAATTCATCAGCTATTAAATCTTCTGGACTGCATAGCATATGATATCAAAATAATGGGACAGACCATATGGCATCCACAATACACTACAATTAAATAACAGATGGAAAACTGTAATTCATCAGCTATTAAATCTTCTGGACTGCACAGCATATGATATCAAAATAATGGGGTAGACCATATGGCATCCACAATACACTTCAATTAGATAACAGATGGAAAACTGTAATTCATCAGCTATTAAGGACTGCATAGCATATGGTATCAAAATAATGGGACAGACCATATGGCATCCACAAAACACTTCAATTAGATCAGATTGGTTCTGGGTCCTAGCTGCTCTAATATTTGGGACCCATCATCAGATTGATCCCTAGACTTGGAGTAAACCCATGCTTGGGCAATAATTCGTTAACACTTTTCCCCAGCACGTTGACACTTGGCACATGCTTATTAATATACGGCTATAAATAATTAATACTTGCCTTAAGAATCGCAAGTATTAAAGAAAATAAGAACAAATGCTGAGAATGAACCTAAGGCTCTTTTTGAATCGCCGGAAAATAGTGGAAAAGAAAATATTTTCCTAAATATTCAAATTTTCTGATGTTCGTTTCAATGGAAAATTATAAATTACGGAAAAATATTTTAATGAGTTTTAAAAGATTCTGGAAAACAACTTCCGGAAAATCTACCATAACTTATTTTCCGCCACGACTCACGACCCTCCTTTTTTCTCAAAGCTCTCCAATAATCTACTTACGGAAAAATCTACCGGAAGTTATTTTCCGCCACGACTCACGACCTCCCTTTTTCTCAAAGCCTCTCTCTCTCTCTCTCTCTCTCTCTCTCTCTCTCTCTCTCTCTCTCTCACGAACTTCCTATTTCTCAAAGCATCTATCTCTCTCACACCAAAAAAACAAAAGAAAAAGGAAAAGTCATGTAGGTAAGAAGTTAATAGTTCCTTAGTGAGAAGTTTATAGTTCCTAAGATGGAGCAGAAATTTCTGGAGGTGGATTGGAAGAAGTTGGAATTCAATTTATGGTTCGATGGCTCCAGTGAAGTGAGAATTGTGGAACGGCATAATGGTTTCAGTGAGTCGGTGTCCCTTCAGCGTGAAGAACTCGTGTGGCTGACCGGATGCATCAGGAAATTCCTCAAGGGTTCTAAGTTGGAAAATCTCCTTGAAAAATTTAGTTCTACGCATAGAGCCCTGCTGTTGCAAAAGATGAAAAATGGTAGCGGCAAATTTCTGAAATTCTCGTGGTATGCACAAGGGAAGAAATCTAAGTGTTTATTGTTCATTGAGGGTAGAGGAGTGGATGGCTTGAGCCTGTTATACCAAACCCTTTTTCGGCGACTTGGCATCCAAGCGAAGCGGGGGTAATAGCGTTAGCGTTTAAAAAGTGGCGGATTTGTTTCATGCTGGTTACGAGGAGGTTATCTAGAAAGCGCTGTCTGATCATCCCGTGAAGATCCTTGCCAAGAAACCGTCATTTTTGTCTGTCTCTTCTGGGTTGTTCCCAGCCGATAAATCAACCATAATTTGCGATTCTATCGCCTCGCAGGAGAATCCGTTGAATCTTAACAGCTGTTTGATGGGTAGATTTGAGGGGGTGGCCCCTGAGCTAGAGGGTGTGAAGGAATGGGCTTCGAAGCATTGGAGGGTTCCTTCGGGTTTGGAGATCAGGAATATCTGGGATAACCTGTTTTTGTTTGTATTTCAGAAGGTTGGGGAGGCTTGCCAAATTTTGGAAGAAGGGCAACGTTTTTTTGGTGCATTTTATCTGTTCTTAGATTTCTGGAGCAAAATGGCACTCTGCAAGCCTAAGGGCTGTAGCGATGATCAGATTTGGGTTAGAGTTCTGGGAGTGCCTCTTCATTTATGGTGTGGAGAGACCGGAGACGTTTAGAACAGTGGGCGAGGTTTGTGGTGGGTATGTAAGAACTGATTTCAGAACAGAGGAGCGTAAGGAACTCCAATGGATGCGTATCCAAGTATATGAAGAAATCAAATATATCCCTCCGCGTTGCTAAGAAAACCTTTATCTGCTCAATTTGGTGGGAAAAGAAGGCTCTACAACAGGTCTCGATGCCATCGTCGGATTTGGGTTCGTTCAAGGACATCTCCACAAAGAAGACGATGACGTGGCACGATAGGGTGGGAGGGGCCAGCTGTCCTGTTGGCATCGTGGCATCCTGTGGAAGGCAGGTCAGTGGTGGTGGTGGGCCACACTGCTTTGACTACGAGCCAAACCGTATTCAAATTTCAAACAAGGGTTTCGGTGGGCGAGAAGAGAAAGCCATCTTACATTCTGATCTCAGTGGGCCTTTTAACCAGGCCCGTAGTGGCGCTGAGTCCATCTTAGGGAGGCCTAAATTGGGCATTACGATTAATGGATCAAACTGTGGGCCGCAGTTGATGGACTCGAGGTTGATCTGTTAGGAATCGTCAGATTCATTTAAGACCATTGGGGTTTTGGGGAGACCTTTAATGACAGGGAGCTCTTCATTTTCGGCAGTTGATCCTAGCCTTTGTGAGGAGAAGATGGGGGAAGAAGCAGCGCTTAGGGCTGAGGGGGTAAGTAATTCAAGTTCTTTACAAGCAAAGTTGTGGATGAGGAAACAACGATGCTTCAAGGACGGACCTTGGTTAGTTCAGGAGCTGACTCAATTCGTAAGGGCTTCTGTGCAGATTGGGACAAGGCAGGTGCAGGTGTGATTTAGCGTCTGCGAAGGTGGTTCTCGAGCCTTCGATCATCAAGGTCGTTGAGGCAGGAGTTCAGGAGAGTGGTAGAAGATGGGGTTTTGCCTCTGATTTAGTCTGTGCCGAATGATGAGGTAGAGATACTCTCTCGGCCCCGGGTGTTGTCTAGCTCCTTGCTCATCGACAAATTAATCTTGTCGTGCAGAAGTTGGGATAGATTTTTGGATTTTCCCAAGGCAGGGGCTGGCTCTTTCTCCTCGTTTCCCTAATCATATTAATAATCGTCATGCTCTGTTTGTTCCTCCTTCTCCACTTATTTTCTCTTCCATTCATGGTGCGTCTAAGCAAGGTTTGCAATGTTGATGTCGCAAACTGGTAAGACCTGCGACATGTCACGACATTGGGGAAAAAAATCTATTTATTTATGTTTTCATAATTTTATAGGGTTTTTAAAAAATAAAAAAGAAAAAAAAAATATATATATATATACAGTTTTTCCCTCATGTGGCATGGAAAAGGGAAATCTGGCTATTTCCCATGGATTTCATGTCGACAGTTCCAAAATCGTCGACATGTCGAAAACACTGCATCTAAGAATGGATGTAATGCTCTGAGTGTTTTATCTGTGGCGAAGGAGGCTCTCCTATCCGGGACATCCGTCAGTAATCACTTAAAGTTGGGGTTTGGGGTGGAGTGTGAGGGTTTGGAGGGTGAAGTTGTGAAAGAATTTCCGGTGCTGGGGATTGCAGAAGAACAATGCATTTCGATGGATCCTTTGGAGGTGGTTTTTCCATCAGTTCCTGAAGCTGTGGTTAAGAGGGATGATTTGATTCCCCTTGCGTTTAGTGACGTTAATGCTAATGTGGGAGTGGCTGTAGATTTAAATCTGGGGTATGATGAGGCCCTGCAGTTTCAGAATTCTCATGGTAGGGAGGCAGTTTCTAAGTGGGTCCTGAACAAGATAATGGCATTCAGCTCTTTCATGGGCGTTTCATATCAAGATTTTGAGGAGGAAGTCATGGCCCTTTCTGTAGCTATTGAAGAAACAAACAATCTAGGGGATGATTTGGGGGGGAAGGCAGCTAGGGAGTTGCATAGGTTATCTTGGAATATGCAGGATATTCCATCAAGGAGTCCTAGTAGTGAATCCAGGAGAAGGAGAAGAGGGTCCTCCCATAATTATTAATGAAGATGAAAATTGTATCCTGGAATGTGCAAGGTTTGAATGCGAGGGACAAAAGGGCGGCGGTTAAAGCATCGGTGTCCATCTGGGATCCATATATCCTATTTCTGCAGGAAACTAAGCTAACTTCAGATGTAAGCTTGTGGCTGGATGAGGTTAGGAAGCATTGGGAGATTGATTGGGAGTTTCTTCCAGCAAGCGGTTATGCTGGAGGGATAGTTGTGGGATGGAAAAGGTGTACTTTTATTAAAGAAAGTATTTTTATCGGTGCTTTTTCTCTTTCTGTTGTTCTGAAGCAGGTCAGCAGCAATGAATTCTGTTTCCTTGGTGTATTGGGGGGGGGGGGGGTGGGGGGGTGTGTGAAGGATTTCAATGAGATTCGGTTTGTCTCGGAGAGGAAAGCATGTAATTGTCTTCTTCAATGAAGGGTTCTGATTTTATTCGCAAGAATCATTTGATGGATATTCCATTGATTGGAGGCAAGTTCATGTGGTTGAGTAATGAATCTAATTCTTCTATATCTAAATTGGACAGATTTTTGCTCTCTCAGTCTTGGGTGGATATATGTCCAGATTTGAAGGCTTAGTGTATGCCGAGAACCATTTCTGACCATAGACCTATTCTTGTAGAGTGTGGATGCATTTAGGTTTGAAAACATGTGGTTAGATGATAAGAATTTCTTGGCAGTGGTGGGGAAGTGGGAGGAAAGTGTTGTGGTGGGAAGTGCCACCCATATTTTCTGCAAAAAATTACGTATGCTTAAATTATAGATCCAAGAGTGGAACATAAAGTCTTTTGGTAAGATTGATTCAGTCAAGGTGGGGATTGAGGACAAGATTAAGGAGCTACACTTGAAGGAGGAAAGTCAGAATTTTAGTTCAGAAGATTGGCTGGAGAGGGAGAGGCTGAGGATTGAGTTTAAACAGTTGGCAAGGTTGGAAGAGATTAGCTGGAGACAGAAGTCGAGGGCACTACGGTTGAAGTTGGGGGATAAAAATACTAAATTTTGTCACAGCATGGCTAATGCGCGTAATAGGGATAACTTGATCCATAGGTTGGAGGTGGAAGGGACTATCATTGAAGATATATATGAGATCAAGAAAGTTGTGGAACTTTTCCATGCGGGCTTATATAAGGAGGAAACTCAATTTAGACCATGCTTAGATGGGCTGGAATTCAGTTGCTTGGAGAGTGCTGTAAGCGATTTGTTTTTTTTTTTTTTTTTGATAAATAAGGTGAAATTTTATTAGATAAGAAAAAAGACGTGACAGGTAAGCAAAGAGGAATACAGTAAACGAAAAGTAACACCAAACCCCCCAATCACCATACTCGTAGATCAGCCATTATCCCAGACAGAGTTTGTCCCCAGATTAGTGGAAGCCCAAAAATTAATTGTTGAAATCAGTCTTCTTAGAATCAGCTCAACAGGAGATTCAATATCCTCAAAAACTCTAGAGTTTCTCTCCTTCCAAATAGTCCATATTACCGCACCAGTACACAAATTCCAAATATGGCTTGCCTCCCCTTTGCCACTTCTTCTTCCCCACTCAATAATGAGGTCCCTAAAGTTCTGAGCACCGATTCCAGCATGATTAAATTTCCCAAGAATGAAATTCCAGCAACCAGAGACCACATCGCACTGAACAAAAAGGTGGTCCACACTCTCCTCAGCTCTTTTACAGAGTGCACATCTATTAGGGATTGACCACCCCCGGCTCTTTAGATGATCAACCGTAAGAACTTTATCATGCCACCCCAACCACAAGAAAAAATCCACCTTTCTATGAAGGTAAGTACTAAAATCTTATAGTGGCTTGCAACCCATTAATAAATCACCCAAAATGTTCCAACATCATAAATATATGAGCTTTCTATGAAGGTAAGTTTTTTCTTTGATCTTCCACCTAAGATCATGCAACACACTCTAGGATATGAGTCCACAATTCAATGAGGTATGAGACCAATATATAAGACTCGTAAAATTGCGAATATCATCCTAATAAAGATTGATCCATAACCATTTATCCATATGCCAGCAGAAAAATTCAGAATATAAGTGCAATTTAGATTTAAAACGCTAAGGTATGAGGCAATGCGTTTTGCTTGCCCAAAGTGTGCGGCGTAAGCCCCACGAGCACAGCTTTAGTAGACACATATATAATAAAATATAAATTATTTATATATAAATATAAAATAAATTAAATAACAATTGATATTCATGTCATGTCATGATAAGTGACTACAAATAACAATTAAAATAAAATTGGTAGTACCTTTTACTTAACAAAGTTGGTTAGTATCAATTTGTAGTGTACAAACCTTGGTTTTCCTTGGAAAAATGACTATTAAATCAATTTCTTAAAATTGAGAGGATTTATCAGTCTAGCTATTGAGGCTTACGCCTTATGTCTTGAGGCGTACGCTCGCTTACGCCCCATGTGAGGCGCACGCATTTTTTACGCCTCAAGACACAAGGTTCACGCCTCATGAGAAAGTTGCGCCTCCAGGTTGCGCCTCGAGGCGTTTTTGCAATGCCACGCCTCGAGGCTTACACCTCAAATGCCTTTGAAAACACTGATCCCAATCTATCAAAAACCATATCTTCGATTAGATCATGTGCAATTAAATTGTTTCCAACCAATCCCATCCATATCCTTTTGGGTTTTCCTATAGCTATTTTTATATCAATTAGCATACATCCCACACACTTTTTAATAGGCACCTCCATAGGTCTTCATTAACAATAGCGAAATCATCTTAACCATATCCTCGATTAGATCACGTGCAATTAAATTGTTTCCAACCAATCCCATCCATATCCTTTTGGGTTTTCCTATAGCTATTTTTTTATCAATTAACATACATCCCTCACACTTTTTAATAGGCACCTCCATAGGTCTTCGTTAACAATAGCAAAATCATCTTAACCTACTTTCCTTTATCTTATCTTCTATTTGTTCTACTCCTAAACATTCTTGGATCTGGCCATTCCTTACCTAATCTTTCCACATATCCATCTCAACATCCTCATTTCAGCAATCATTTAACCTATGAATAAGTCGCTTCTTTATTGCCCAACAATCAATCTCATGCTCAGCACTAATCGATCCTTATTCGAGTCCAAAGAGGCATTGGAGATCTAATTAGAGATAGCCAAGTAGTTGCCCTGCTTGCCTTCTATGCTGCTACAGAGCCCACCATGATTCTGCCTCATGAGTTGCCGCCGATAGATATTGGCCTGCATGTTGCTTTAAACCAGAGTCAATAGCATTATGGTTGCATATAACTCAAAAGAGTAGCATCACAGCCGGTGATGCTGTTGATTATACTTATTTCAGGTTCCCTTAAACCCCTCCCCACCCCCCACCCCAAAAAAAAAAAAAAAATCAAAGCCGGTCAAAACAAACCAAGATAATACTATTCAGAAAAGATCCCAAAACAGACTTTGTTTGCCCAAGAGCTAGCCCCAAGTTGAAATATTTCCTATTCAGAAACTCTAAGCATGCCTAGAAGATATTAAGTTAGGTGAAGAATGATGAAAACTGAATACACAGATAGATCAAAAGGCATTAAATCAGAAGAAAGAATCATGTATGACAAAAATCCAACAGAAAGCTTTGACCCTAAGCAGGAAAAGATCCTAAAAAAGACTAGGGGAAGACCAAAAGGAGAAATAATAACAGCACATTTGAAATCTTACATATACGACTTCTTCCAAATGACTTAACTTCAAAAAATAATAATAATAACTTTCTCCCCTTGAACAGGTAAAAGTGCATACCTCTAAATGTGAAAAGATAAATTAAAAAAAAAAAAGGGCTTGTAGCAAACATGGCTTTTTCTAACCATTACAACCAAGGAAAGCATGAATCAAAGAATCATTCCTTACAACACTCCTTTGTAGCAAACCTTACTTCAAATTAAGGTTCTAATATCAATTTCACAGGAAATATCACACTGCTAGAACAGCTATATTTCTTTGGAAATGTTTAAGTTTTTTATTAAAGATAAAAATTAAGGCAAATGAAATATCGGTATATGAAAAATTCTGATGCTCTTCATGATGGGAAATTATACCAAAATTTTGAAAAACATAAAACCATGGCCTCCGATAATATATACAATCCTCCTCCAAAGCATTAAAACCATGGCCTCCGACAATATCTACCCATTGCCCTATACAATATAGGTAGAACATGTACTAGTGTCGCTGACTCTGGCCAGCGACATATCGGCGACATGTCGCCCGCATGGGGGAAATTTTCCCCAGATTAAATAAAATGTGGGGAAACTGCTCCCAAATACAATTTTTCTATTAAATCTTAGTTTAAGTTTAAATAAGAACTAAATACACAAGAATACATCAGAATATGTTGAAAAAAACACTTAAAACTAATTAAATTATAATTAATGATCACCTATTTGTATGGATAATTGGCTAGTTTAATTAACTGTGTATTTTTACAATTAAAGAAAACATTTATATCATAAAAACATAATAAAATATTTTTTTAGAAAAAAAAAAAAAATTTTAATTGATTTTTTTATTTATAAAAATAACGACACCCATTGATAGATTGGGTGTTATTACATTATATATATTATTTTTGAGCAACTTGAATAAGTCTAAAGACATTAAATCTAAAAGAAACATATTTTACCTTCATTATGTCGAGTCAAGAGTTGAATCTTCAACTTTCTACTCCAAGGTACGTTAGATTTGTGTTTTTATACAAAAATCTAATTGAAAGTAGCAAAATAAAACAAGTTTCAAAAAGGTTTTGTGTTAAAGAAATGGGGGAAGAAGAGAAAGGGGAAATGTCGATCGAAATGATCAACATTTCTTTCAAAAGTTGCTAAATTTTCTTTAAGTTGTCGACATGTCGGCGACATTAGGGAAAATCAATATAAGGCGATTTCCTCTGATTTCTTATGTCGCCCAGTCCATTTTGGGTAACATGTCGGCAACATTTCACGACACGTCGCCGACATTTCAAACCAGGAAGAACCCAACATATACAAACCTCTCCAAGGAGTAAAATCCATCCTCCACACATAAACATAACTTCACCCCTTTACTACCCTATACTATTAACTAAACTTTGTGAATAAGATGAATATTTTACTCCAAGACATCATTTTCCTAAGAAAAGCCTCTATAACTAAGTTAATAACTCATTCCCTCATTTTCCCTCGAGATACAGTTCCTGCTTTTCTCTTCCACTTTATTTGAAATTCTCTTCTCCTTTTTCAAATCAATTAACCTTCTTACAAAGAAGATGAATAAACATCCATCTTCCACTTTTTTCTTACTGTAAATCTTTGGGGACTAATAATTAAATTGAAACACAAAAATGAGAGAAGCTTCATGCACCATTCGGGCCTTGATGTGTTAGCCATTCAGTTCGATTTCCAGAGTTCAGTTTAATCCTTATACTAGTGAAAAAACCGTTGGACTGTCTTGTAACAAGGTGGGGCATGAAATATCTATTTGCAGTGCAAATGGAAACTACATATCAAACTAATTAAATAAAGATATGCTATCAAATAAAATTGAAAGAGTAAATGACCAACCTTCAGGGACACCTTGGCCAATCAACCGAGCTTTTCGACCTGTCTGTTCCAGAGCATCAGACATGGACTTCACAGGGGAAGAACCAAGAACCCTAACTACTTGATTACTCAAATCCGCCTCAACTTCTTCGACTCCTGAAAAATACAAACTTTTCTTTACTCCAAGAACACTACAATTGATGTTCATATAGAAAACCCAAAATACAACGTATTCGATGAACTTACCATCGACTGTAAGTAACTTGTTCTTGACTGCATTAACACAACCTTCGCATTTCATGTCCACCATGAACTCTGTCTGAAATCCAAGCAAACCCAAAAACTCAACAACGTTTCCATGACTCCCATACCATTGAATTCCAAATTAAAATCGGAATTAACACAGTTTGAGCAACCGATCAAACTCACCAGCATCTCCGGCAAAATCCCATCTTTCTGCAAATCAAATTCGAAACTCTCAGAATTATTAAAACTGAAACGATTGAGCAAGATAGAAATAAGGGAAATGAATAAAAGAAAAACAAGGATCAGAGCGTGATCTCTAACCTGAGAAGATGATTTCTGCACAGACGTGGTGGAATCCATTCGAAGAGCGGAGTGAGGAGCGCTGAAGTTACCGACGAGACCCAAGCGATCGGGTCTGAGGATCGATAACGGCGTGGAGGGAAAAGAGAGGTTTTGGGTTTTGGAGAAATTAGGGTTCGAAGATTGAGAGCGAGGAGAGGAGGATAGAGATGTGACTACGATTGCCGCTGGTACAACTGCTGCTGCTGTTGTAGTGCTTAATGTCCTGAGAAAAGCCATCCCCAAATTTATATGTAAGATCGGATTCTACGGCTCTATATATATATATATTGTTTTTTGCCAAGACAAGCAAAAAATGTAAATGGAAGAAAACGAAAAAGATAAATGTTAGAACACGTATTTTGCTTAAGGCTCTGTTTGGAAAAAAAAATTTTAATTTTTTTCATTTTGGTTTGGTTATTGTTTAGAAAACAAAAAAAAAAAATTCTAATTAATTCGATTCGATTTATGGTTAAGGCCTCAACTAAACCGAACCAAAAAATGAAGTACTATATTTGTGCGTTATAGAAAATATCATTAATTTTATTAAACCGAACTGAAGAAACAATTTTTTGATTTCTATTTTGATTTGGTTTCGATTTTATTCATTGTACTTTTGGTTTGGTTTTTGGTTTTCTTAATCGGTGTCTGTTTCAATTTGATTCGGTTTTTGGTTTAGTATAATTTAATTCAATTTGGTTTTGATTTGACCATTAAATTGACTCAAATCAACCAAATTACACCCCTAATATTTAATCTCCAAAATGTGATCCATGGAATGGAATGGTGAATTACGGTCATTTTCTAAAGCAAGATACATGTCACAATATGGTGCTCAATAATGTGGATTCTTAACGACCTTAGATTTTTGTGGTGAATCAAATTGTTAAAAGTTGTCTAATTAATCGGATTAGGAACGAGTTCTCGGAATTCATTCTACGAACTCATTTTGAACATTGCTTGATTGCGTTTGGTTAGCATGTTATAAAATGAGTTCCAACATGATATAGATGTTTGGTTAACACGTACTTAAAAAATGAGTTTTTGGTAGATATATAAATAGAGCTTTAATAATGGCGGTTGAAGCTCAGGTGTATCCCGAGAATGTCTGTTTTTGTTATGTGGATCACAGGAAGTAATGGATTCCGGTGATGGGTTTTATGAATTTCAAGTAAATCTTTAGATGCAACAGCTATTACAGAATCAACAGAGGAATCGATCTCTGGGTTCTGGTTCTAATAGTCAGATGGTTTCTTCTCCTTTCTTCAATAATAACAATAACAATAATCTTTCAATGGCGCCTTCTCAATTTGTAGAGACTCAGGTTGAGAAACAGAGATAGGAGATTGATCAGCTTATATGACTACAGGTAAGATAAAACTCAAATTCTCAAATGAGTATTGTTCTTCTTCTTGATCTATAATCTGGGATTTTTTTTCTTTTTTATAATAGGAATCTTGGTTTTTTGTTTTCTGAAAAAACATAATGAGAGGTTGAGGTTTGTGTTGCAAGAACAGAGGAAGCAATAGTTAGGAATTTTGTTGAAGAAACTCGAATTGAAGACACGGAGTTTACTGAAACAAAAGGATGAAGAGATGGCGAAAGCGATTAAGAAGACTACGGAGCTCGAAGATTGGTTAAGAAGATTGGAGATGGAGAACCAGGCATGACAGAGAGTGCCTAGAGACTAATATGATAGCTTATTTTTAAACTGAAATCTATATGAAAAAACAAATCATGGATCAAAGGGAAGGTCATTCACAGAAAAAACAAAAAACAGGAAACAGGAAACGGGTTTGAGATCTAGCTCTCAACGTGATTAAAAAAATTCATAACATAAAAAAGCAATTTTAAAATGGGAGAGAAATCACCTCAAACTTCAAAAAATGGAATCATTAGGTTTCTTTTTTTGGTCTTAACCACGTTGTGTCCCTACACCCATTTGGGTGTGGGACTAATCCACGTTCAGAGCGGGAGCAATTATGGTAAACTCCTGGCCACGAGTGCTTCTAGTGGGATTCGAATTCCAGACTTACCTCCGGAGACGCCCACTAGAACCCGGGCTTGCTACCAGCTGAGCCACACATCACTGGTTAGGGTTTTAGGTCTCTCTTTGTGAGGAGGAAGAAGAGTCGGTCTAAAAAATACTGGAATTTACAAGTTTGCCATCAATTCCTTTATTTACAAGTTTGCCACCGCAAAAATATAAAACTTATTCCTGGATTTCAGAATGAGGGTTGGACCTCATTTTGAGATCACGTGTATTTTTCAAAACTCATTATGAGAAACTCATTTCAAGGCTTGCTAACCAAACAATTTTTTTGTGGGAATTCATTCCAAGCCTTGGAATGAGTTCCGAAAATGAACGCCAAACAAGTTCCAAGCCTTGGAATGAGTTCCAGAAATGAACGCCAAACAAGTTCTAAGCCTTGGAATGAGTTTTGAAAATGAACGACAAACAAGGCCCTAGTCATTTGCATGATGCAATCCTCATGACTCAGTGGGAACCCAGTTAGGGTTGTCAATGGATCGGATCATGGTCCGAATCCAATCCAAATTAGAGAATTAATAACTGATTCTAATCTGATAATCTGACAAGATATGATCCGATCCGATCCGATCGGATCCAACTATACATCAGATAAAATTTAGATATAGGTTGATTCGATTCGGTAAGAGTTCTACCCGATTCCATTTGTGTGTATATATATATAATATTGGGTAACTTAGAAGTATTAAATGTTTAATTAGAAAGAAGTCATTAATTTAGGATACTTTAAACGAAATTAAATATATATCAAATTATATTTATTTTTGATTTACTTTTTATATTTATAAAATAGATTTACCAAAAAATCTAACAATTGTTCGAATCCGATCCGATATGAAACTAATCGAATTTGTCAATCCGATAAATTATGATCCGATTTGATTGGACTTCTAATCAAATTTGGATATGTCATGACGAGATCCGTTGACAGTCCTACATTCCATGACGGGTTACGATCTTTCAATGCGTTCACCACATATCATATTACATGGCTTAAGGCCCGTAATTTAACTATCTTAAGCCTACACCTTAGGGCTGTAAACGAGCCGAGTTTAGGCTCACAAAAAGTCCGGCTTATAAAAAACTCAACTCGTAAAAAAGCTTAGATTATTACAAATGCATTAATATTATAGTTGATAATTATTATTGTATGTAATATAATATGTTAACATGCGTGTTTAATATTAATACATAATATAAGATATATGAATATAAACATATAATCTCGTATACAAATCGAGCCGAACCTATCTAAACTCGACTAAAGCTTGTTAAGATAATGAACTTTTTTCGGGATCAGCCTCGGCTCACGAGCCTAATTATAGAGCTCAAGCTCAACTCATACGAGCCAAGCCCAAGCCTGAGCCGAGCTAACTCGGCTCATTGACAGCCCTATTAAACCCTAAGCATTCTCAAGCAGAAATAAATAAGTAATAAAGACATAAGGACACCAAAGAAATGAATATTACTAAATCAAAAATACTTTTTCGTAATATGTAAGCACATGAGAGAATTGGAAATTCTTAAATTAGAAATCTTTTTTTTCCCTAATATATTCATTATCGACTTGTGAATCATTTTGTGCGCCAAAAAAACAAAGAAAAAGATGTAAATTTATTTTTTGAAAAAAAAATCCCCACCAATCCAATCTTGATTGTCACGTGCTGAATCTCGCAACACGGATCCCTAGGTGAGATAGTACGGATCACGAGGCGAGACTTTCGGGATCCATGTCTGGACCGCGGATTGTCATATCATTACTAAAAATAAAAGAGATAAAATAAACATGAATTTTATTTCATCTACTTAGAGTTTGCGGAAGTATATATCAAATTTAAATAAATAAAAGAAATGGCTTCAGATGAGCCTTACCTAAATGATCCAAATCAACATGTTTCCAAATTTATTACAACAGAAATAAATAGATAAACTGTAAAGAAAACTGTAGCGTCCAGTCATCTCAAAACCGACCTGCAACATGAAAATTGTGTGAGTTTAGAATACTCTGCAAGCATAGGATGTCACCATCCACATTATCAAGTATGATCAAAATCCAAAGATAAAACGGCAATAATAACAGGAATAGATAGCAGATGTTATGACATGAATATGATGCAAGGATGAACAATCAAATGATCTAATGTGTGCTCAAGCAAG
>JAUPMG010072918.1:0-13108 GCA_031762675.1 Pachysandra terminalis
ATATTTGATTTTCTTCAAATATAACATATAAGGATTTGGGTGGACCGTACTTTTCAATTATCATGTAAACATGGATCCTCTTCAAAAAGACTCAATAAAACCACCACACATAAAATATGTATATATATAAAATCAAGGTTTGAATTAATGGAGATAAGCTTGTTATGACAATAAAATATAAAAAATTTCTCATCAAGATAATTATATACAAGTATTTAAAAAATATTAAATAATGAATTGAATAAGCCCATTCCCAATCTGTAAGATAAAAATGAATCCTCTTGCAAAAAATCAGCCACAACGAAGATGTCACGTTATATGGGAATTATGATAAACATCCCTTAGGAATGAACAGTAATTCTCATGGATCGTGGGAATTGCGTGCCTCTTTTCCTACATGAATTACAACTCTTGTAGGAATTGGCCATAATGGTATATATGTTGCAACTACAATCTATGATCACATATAATAAATTGATTGAACATTTAAATTTGATTATTTATGGAGATGGATACTGATGTAACATTTACCTTTGTGGCTTATTTCCTTAACCCTAAGTTCCGATATACTTGTGACGCCTCAAGATATGAGAGGGATAAATGAGGGTTATTGAGAGATTGGAGTCAGACATGGACCGATAAGCGAAGCAGAAAAAAATTCATACTCCAATTTGAATTATGATTTAGATTATTAGCTTAAATTTAAGGTAATGATCCACATATGGCAAATGTTCTCTTTGTTGATTTGAGATTATAAGGATGCCATTAGAAGGTTTAGAGAGGTGATTATGGTGAGGCAATGAGATAGTGACATCCCATGCAAGATTTTTTTATTTGAACTTTAATCGTAATGTTGTCTTGAAATATTTTCTTGGCTTTTTATCAAGTTTCATGTATTTGGAAGGTACGTGATTGAACAGCTATGGCTCCTTGGCCCCACACCGAAAGACCATTGCAATTAAGGGGCCAAGTGCCATAGGCTTTCAATTACAAATCAAAGGGTGGATTTATATCCAATAAACTTGAATCACATTTTTACAAAGGATGATGTCCTAGACGAGTGGGCGTGGGAGAACGATGAGGCCTGCCTTGACTCCGTGGGCATGGATTGGTTACAATCAGAAGAGGAAGACGCGTGAACTGATTTTGATGCTCGTGCCATTAATATAGATAGTAACTTAGAGGATGAGCCGCAGAGACGAGTCAATGATAATGATGATTTTGCCAGGCTTGCGAGTACTACTTCGATGCAAGCGATTCAAAATCTAATGCAATTGCGGGGAGTTCAAAATCTGGTGCAAGTACATCCACTAGTGATGTCTAGCTATGCTCGTGAGTGTCAACTACTAATGATAGACAATGATTACATAGCCACACAGAAGAGTCAATAAGGTGCGCGGCCCAACCCACTACCACTAAGTCAAGGGAAGTAGTGCTATTGGATATTGACAACAACGAGACGCAGCCTCCATTGAGTACGAGTTACAGACCTTGTGTATGGCTAAGGAGACACGACGAACACTCTACGAGACAATTTTGGGAGTAGGAGAGATTTTGGAAATTTAATCCTAGGAATATGGTCAGCCATATGATATAGCAGTGACCCATAACACAGCCATTATAGAAATGGACACAAGAGAAATGGAAGTCACTAAGGCCAGCCCTCTTTAAAGTCTAACAATAGTGACATTAGTGGATATTATGGTTATGGAGGTCTATTGGCTCCTCAATCAAGTGTTAGCACCTAGAACCATCTATCAGGGTATCGTAAATTTATTGACCCAGCGCCATTGCTAAAAGGACTTCACCAATTTCTTCTAAGCAAGTACAACATCGTCCACTACTCATAGTACCAGAGACTAGATGATCGAGACACAGACGATGGCAGTAAAAGCACTAGGTGGTGGATTAATGTACGTGTTTCCTACTTCTAAATTTCATTTATTTCCGTTTATTAGTTAGCTCTCTCTCTCTCTCTCTCTCTCCAAAAGGAAAATAACAAAAAGACAAATAAGAATAAAAGGAGAAGGCATACTCTCCATGCAAGGGTTGAGTATTGATACATATTGAGTATTGATCGGACATGTGTGGAGAAGTTGTAAAAATCATGAATACGCTAGATACGCAAGGAAAATGGCTGATACATAAAACAATATCAATTTTTATACAAAGATATGGTAAAAATATGATAAATTAACATGTTTTTTATATGATATATCCACACACATAATATATATTAACATGGAAACCAACCATGATGCTCACAAGCACATGAAACAAAGAAAATAATTAATAAATAAATTCAATAAGTATTAAAAAAAAGTTATAATATATCACATAAATTGATAAAAAAATAAAGAAAATAATTAATACCTTGTGTAATGATATAAATATATAATATATGCATATATATTAACTAAATTACAAATTTATACTATTTGTCATAAGATAATAATTTATTTTAAGATACAAATCATTGATAAAAACTTAATGTAAGATGACATTGTGTACTTTTAAATTTTAAATTTTTAAAAATAAAAATAAAAATAAAAACATAGATTAATTCAAGGGACTAGTAGATTATATTTTTAAATAAGACATGTAGCTTATATACTACTTATGCATGTAAAATTAATTAAATGACATATATATATACACACACATATAATATTCATACAGTTATATCTATAAATATATAAACAATATTCATACATTAATATCTATAAGTATTATAATCATACGCAATGTATATATATTTGTAAGTAAAGTTATATGAAATTATAATTTTGTATATATAAACATGTACCTATATATATATATATATAAATTACTCATAATACTCATGTCTATGTATTTATATTATAATAAATGCAATGTGTATATTTGTAGATTTAAATGTTTACCTTATATGTGTGCATATATATATAAAGGTACCAATATAAATTACCTATAATACTCATGTTACATGTATATAAATTATATGTTACTTAATTTAAATTATATATAAATGCATTCGGTTCGGTACAATGGTGATGTACAGAATCACATCTTTTAAATTATAAGGGCTTAAGAGCCCATTGGGTTATAGATCTCATTCAGTACACCAACGATGTACCGAACCATAACTTTCTGCTGTTTTTTCTGTACTTGTTGATTTGTATGTAACAGATGAGGTGTTTAGAACCTCAAACTAGACTTATTAGATTTGAATAATTAAATGTTTTGATGTTTAACAATTAATTTATCAGAAATTAGGTGAACATATCAAGGATTAACAACCTAGGTTTGCAGAACAAAACTTTCTAATAATTATAGTAAATGTTATTTTAAAATATCAAACATAATGTGACCAAAGGAAACCTATATAAAATGTACCAAAAGTTTCATCATGGAAATTATACCATAGTGTTTAAACTCGGTATCAGATCGGGATCGTACCGGTCCGATACTGAGTTGGATTGGCGGTCCAACTTGGGATTGGCCGATCCAAAACATGACACATTTTTTTTAAACCAGAAAATTTTTGAGCGTTGGACGATCCATAATGGATCGTCCAATCTGACTCGTACGAAACCGAACCAGATCGTTTAGATCGGACAATCTCACTCAACTTCACACCATGTCAGAGAAATTTTAACAATTTAGGGATCGGCTTGGAATCGTGACTCGTCCCAAGCCGATCCCGAGTTGTATCAGCCGATTCGAACGCATTTGATTTCGAATTTTAAAACAATTAATTAAGAACCTAACAAGGTATGCTTAGAATACTAAATCCGGACAGAAAACAGTGAAAACAAGAATAGGTTAGGATTTGAATAGGTAAATGACTAATTTAATCAAATCTAACAACTTCAAACTCTTTATTATAGTTTAAACAAACTACACACAAAAATTGGAAGCAAAAGAATTAGAATTGCTAGCAAACCCATTTGATTCACCAAAAAATGCAGACACAGGGTTGTTGGGCTAGCCGACCAACCAGCCAAACTTGCTGCAATTTAGATATTGTTAATAAATTATTAAATGAAGATTAAATGGATATATATCAAGTTAGAATAAATATTAATTTGTAAGTATTAAATAATTAAATAAAAAATAACGTTTAAAATACACAAGAGGAAATCCTCCAAGTTTTAGAAATTATACTTAATCCCCTAAATTTATATAATCAATTTTAATTTAAACCTCAATTACAAACTTAAATAATTTTAAATTCAAAGATGATTTAAATTGATAATAAAGGATTAAAACTTAATAAAAATATTGTTAAAATTCTAATTAAATAAAGTAATAAAATACAACCTTAATATAGTTGCAAACTTAAATTAACCTTAATTCTAAAATGAAGTAAATTGGTAATTGTTTTAAATTCTAATTAAACTTTAATAATAATATATTTGCCTAGTCCTAAAATGATTAATTTTTCTCAAAATTTATAACCAAATATCTAGAAGTTAATAAGCTACGTAATCTAAACTAAAGTATTTATTATAATCAATAATAATGCATTTAAAAGACGTCATTGAGAGTTCCAGTGACCCGGAGTGATTGAACCTCGCAAGGCACTCTTCTGGAAAATGGAGAGGATTATAGTAGGTTGATCTGCAACTCGAAACACAATGGGTAAACAGATTAACAAATGAATCTAAAATCAATTGCCCCCAAAAAACCCATAACTTGACTGAGCAACATTGACCACACAATAGGGTGATCCTTTAGTTGGTCTTATGGGGGATTGGCTATTATTGAATTGACATGTTGTTTAAACCCTGGTAAAACCTCTTCTCCATCGAAGTTGTGTTCAGCTAAGGTTAGAAATTATACATGTGCCAAGTCCTGCAGAGCGGAGGGTTGTATACGAAGAGTGGGAATGACAAGAGACCGACGAGGGGAGTCCCGGTTTGTGCTACCTATTACAATCCACATAAGGGAAGCAGCGTTGTAGGTAGTGTACTCCTTGGTTATATATGTGTGTATGTGAGGATTGGTAATAAATGATTAATTTTATGTGTGGCACATATTTGATGATGAGGATTATCACTTGAACCAAGACCCACTTAACAACTGAATGTATCTTATCTGGAGTAAGGGAGCTGATAAAACATGACGGTTAGGGGTAAGACACTTCTACAACTTCTATGTGCATGATTACATGCATGAACTACAACGGCTTGCATGGCATGGACTGTTATTTGATTGTATTGATGAATCTTGTTTACAGAGATTTCTAGAAATTGTGATACATTATTTACAACCCTACATTGCATGAATCTTGTTTACAGAGAGGAAAAGCGTGTTTTCGTTGTAAATCGCAATTGTATATAAATATAACATATGTGGTTAATAGCGAATCAGTTGGTCATTCCAGCACAGAAAGGGAAGGCTGATGAATGTCGCATTCCAATCAAAAATGTGGAATTGGAATGTGACATGAAGTGGTATCAGAGCAAAGGTTGGATCAGAATGAGAGAAGATTAAATTAGAGGAATGATCGGATGGGAACTCGATCGAGACGTACTCTGATATTAGAAGTTGACTCAGAGCTGAGGTTGAACTAGAACCCAAGTGTGAGAAAGGATAGAAAGAATGAGAAAACGAGTCTAGAAAACATTAGGAAAGTAAAGAGGCGGCTGGTTGATCATTTGGAGGAAGGTTGTATATTTAAGACTTAAGAGTTAAGAAGGACAACAAGCAACCAAAGGAATGTTCGTAAAAAAGTGAAGGAACCACCTCGCCGACTGACAAGTGATGATGATGATGATGACATTATGTATCCTTCTGATTATGTCACGGAACAGGAGAGATTACAATATCGTGTTGCTGTTCGGTCATTGATGCAGCATGAATTTAAGAGGAAAGGAGAGAAACAAATCTCATGGAGCAGGGTCTTCTGGTAAATTTAAATCTAATGGAGAGATGGTTCATGATTGAAATACGGGATTTACAAATTGAACTGGCCTGTGCTTGATTGTTGTTGGGGAGCTTATGAGGGATGGTTCATGATTGAAATACAGGATCATATGAGGAACAGTTTTCTCTTCAATCCGATGTCAAGAGAAAAAATCAGAATCCCATCTCTGTCGACGCTTCCTTATTATAATGAGAATAAGCAGAGTTTCATTCTTATGGCTACTTTATCTTCAATACCTATAGCGGCCAGTAATTCGGTGGTTGTTTGTATCTAAGATGATGGTAGGTTGGCCCTTTGCACACCTGAAGATGAGGAATGGTGCATGGGCCAGGAAGGAACTCGCTATAAGGCAACTACGTTTTGTAATGGGAATTTGTATGCCTTTGATGATCAACTGCAACTGTGGTGTGGGCAGCATGGTGCTATCAGCGATCACAGAAGACTGGTGAGATTAAATGTCCATCCTCCAACGGGCTATAAACCAGAATTCTCTCTATATTATAAGAGTGTGTCTGGGGAGGGTGGTGGGAAATTGTTGTTGGTGTACAGAATATGGAGTCGAGAGGAGGTAAATACAACGACTATCAGTCAAGTGACAAAACGGTTCATTGTATTTGAGTTGAATAAAAGCATTACCAGACGAAAATGGTAGATAACTTGGGTGACTATATACTGATCTATTACATTGGCTACGCAAAATCCATTTCTACCAACAATGTCTTTGGTGATCTAGCAGATCGAATGTATGTCACTGATGTCACTTCAGAGTATTCAGATGATTTATGTTTTATTCGAAGATTCAATTCTGCATTGCTTGTGTGCAACCTTGAGAACGAGAGTATCCAGCCATATGTCCCAGGACGAGACCATCCATTACACCACGGTCCATCTGTGTGGGTTATTCCAGATATAAATTTACCATGTGAGAACGGGAGTATCCAGATATGTCCTAAGGTGAGACCGTCCATTACACCACAGTCCATTCGTGTGGGTTATTCCAGATCTAAATTTACCAAATCTAAGGACAAGCAAAAAAATATTGTTTTCATATTTTAAAAAATAAAAAGCCCTGTTCCTAAAACAAACCCCAAACCCTACTTCTAATAAAATTACTATGAATCTTACGATTGGATTCTAAGTGGCGCCTAACGATTTTCGATTCGACTCACGATTTGACAACCTTGCCAGAGAGTAATAGAAGATTATACAATGTACAGGTAAAGTATTTCGTCGTACCTTCATCCGATGTGCGCTCTTAATAGAGTCCGGTCCTAATTGCAGGATCCTATCTCTTGTGAACTCTATAAAAGCAGAATCCAAATTGCTCCTCTTTCTTCTCGGTAATCTATTGTTACCTATCTCAATCCCGGAGAAATCTCTCTTGGGGCCATAAAATGGCACCCCGTCAAGATGGTTCCCAATCTTTCTACAAAGAGTGAGAAAAATTGGAACCAAACTTAAGTCTCAGTTAATCAAAACCCCATCAAGGAAATATAAACACATTCAATGGTGTTCAAGAATCAGCAAGACTACGTTGTATAATCTTCTATCACTCTCTGGCAAGGTTGTCAAATCGTGTATTGAATTGAAAATCTTTAGGTGCCACTTAGAATCAAATCATAATTTTGAATCGTAAGATTCATAATAATTTTATTAGAAGTAGGGTCTGGGGTTATTGTTTAAAATACGAAAACAATAATTTTTGTTTCTTGTCCTTAGATCTGGTAAAGTTAAATCAAGAATAACCCACACGGATGAACTGCGGTGTAATGGATGGTCTCGCCCTAGGACATATGGCTGGATACTCCAGTTCTCACATGGTAAATTTAGATCTGGAGTAACCCACACAGATGGACCGCAATGTAATGGACGATCTCTTCCTGGGTCATATGGCTGGATACTCCCGCTCTCAAGGTTGTACACAAGCAAAGCCCAATTGAATCTTCGAATAAAAAGTAAATCATCTGAATACTCTGAAATGACATCAGTGACACAGATTCGATCTGCTAGAGCACCAAAGACATTGTTAGCAGAAATGAATTTTGCATAGCCAATGTAATAGACCAGCATATAGACACCCAATTTATGTACCATATTCCATCTGGTAATGCTTTCATTTAACTCAAATACAACGAACAGTTTTGTCACTTGACTGATAGTCGTCATACTTACCTCCTCTCGACTCCGTACTCTATACACCACCAACAATTTCCCACTACGCTCCGCCAGACGCACACTCGTATAATATAGAGAGAATTCTGGTTTATAGCCTGTTGGAGGATGGACATTTAATCTCACCGGTCTTCGGTGATCGCTGATAGCACCATGCTGCCCACACCACAGTTGCAGTTGATCATCAAAGGCATACAAAATGTAGTTGCCTTATAGCGAGTTCCTTCCTGGCCGCCCATACACCATTCCTCATCTTCAGGTGTGCAAAGGGCCAACCTACCAGCACCATAGATACAAACAACCATCGAATTACTAGCCATACAGGAATTGAAGATAAAGTAGCCATAAGAATGAAACTCTACTGATTCTCGTTATAATAAGGAAGCGTCGACAGAGATGGGATTCTATTTTTTTTTCTCTTGACATCAGATTGAAGTGAAAATTGTTCCTTATACAATCCCGTATTTCAATCATGAACCATCCCTCATAAGCTCCCCATCAACAAACATATCTAATGGAGAGAAACAGTCCAATTTCTTTTAGGATAAATTGTGCCTTATACCCTAACATTTGTGTCATGTGCAGGTCTGAGAGCGAATCAATGAACCACCTCCTGTTACATTGTTTGGTAGCGAAGCATATTTGGTCTTTTTCTTTTTTTGATAAATCATGAATATATAAAGATGGAGAAGAAAAACAAGTACAACTACCACGGTTTTAGCAGAACCTAAAGCCAATGGAGCAAAACCATAAATAGAAAATAGAGAACCCAGATAAGAAACATCTCGGGCGACAAAAAAGCAGAAACTTAAGCCAAAACCATCGACTCGGACAAAACAAAACCGGAGGACCGAATCCTGTAGCATCTCCTGAAACGGCACCCCAGCGAACATAACGACTGCTCACACCCCTCCTCGCAAGACGCTCGGCCACCTGATTTGCCCCTAGGTGCCACTTGGAACGAGATGTTCCAACCCCTCATCAGGGACCAAGCCAAACAAACCAAATGAGTAACACTTCAACTACACTGGGCAGATCTCTCCATCCAATCGACAATATATGATGAAGCACTCTCAACCGCTAGGTTCTGATACACTCGTGTGCTCTGCCATACCTCAACCCAGCAACCAAAGCCAACAATTCAGTCCTCATTGTATCTCTCACACCAACCGGTCCAAAACCATCAACTCACACAAAAAACAAAACCGGAGGACCTAATCCTATAGCATCTCCTGAGACGGCACCCCGACGAACATAATGACTCTGCTTGCACCCCTCCTCACAAGACAGTCAGCCACCTAATTTCCCCCCCTGGGCGCCACTTGGAACGAGATGTTACAAGCCCTCATCAAGGACCAAGCCAAACGAACCAAATGAGTAGCACTTCAACTACACTAGGCAGATCTCTCCATCCAATCGACAATATACGATGAAGTATTCTCAACCACTATGTTCTGATACCCCCTGTGCTCTGTCATACCTCAACCAAGCAACCAAAGCCAACAACTCAGTCCTCATTGTATTTCTCACACCAACCGGTTCTGAAAAAACAAAGAGATACCCATCACCCTGGTCCCTGAAAACTCCTCCGACCCCCAAGAGTCCTAGAATGTCCGGAGTGAAACCAACAAAGTTCAGCTTCACCCACCACTCCCGAGGAGGTTCCAGAAGAGACTGCATGGGCTGAGAGCGCACCACACTCACTGAAATCAACTGCCACTCCCTCACGATGTCCGAAGCCGATAGACCTACGAATTGCCCCCTAACAGAAGCCCAAGACGCCACTGGAGTAATAATCCCCTCTAACACACTCGATGTCGAGGATGAGGTATCCTAGAAGATCCGCATGTTCCTCGCCCTCCAGATATGCCATAGGACAGCCTGGAAAACCATACGAAATAGAATCCTCCCCTTATTTGCTAGCCCCGAGAATCTCCATTGATCTAAAAGCTGAATATACCCTCCGGCATCACCCAAACCCTCCCTATATTATGAAGAAAAAACCTCCATACCTCTGCGGCCATGGGGCAATGGATAAAAAGATGATCAAGAGTCTCCTCCTCCTTGCACAAAAAGCACATATGTGGAGAAAGCGCAATATACCTCCTCTTTGGAACATGTCCACCATGTTAATCCGATATAACAAGGTAGTCCACGTGAATGCCCTGACTCTAGGAGGAACAGTGGGACCACAAGGACCAGACCGAGAATGAAGCAAGTTGCCCAGCCATATCTGGTCCAAAATGACTAAAGGACCGACACGAAAAAACACGACTGGGATCAGGAGTCCAAATCTTCCAATCCACCCACTCTGGACTTACAAAAACCTCCCCAACAGACTCAAAAAGGGAACACAACTCTACACATTCTACCTCCCTAACATTTCTACGAAGAGGAAAATTCCAAACTAGGCCTAACTTAGACAAGAAAGAACCTCACCAAGGAAGACAAGACAAGGGCAACTTTGAGAAGTCTAGGAAAACGGATGTAAAAAGGCACCTCCCCCACCCACAAATCCTGCCAAAAAGAACACGAAGGATCCATTCCCAACCGACCACCTGACCACAAACAAGAATAAGGGAGCTAAGGCAATAACATATCTCTACGAGCTAGCTGCATAGATCCTCACATTCAAACTCATGTCTTGATTGAGTGCCATACTTACTAACAATTACCTTGCACCACAGATGTTCCCTCTCATTGTTGAATCGCCAAAGCCAATTGGCCAAAAGAGCTGAATTTATGGTCACTGCTTTACCTAGGTTCAGACCACCAAGCTTTATCTCCTTACAAACAAGTTCCCACTTGACCAAGTGGTTTTTTTACTGCCATTCCCTTCCCACAAAAACCTACGATGTGCTTTCTCGGTGTGAGAGGCCACCACTCTAGGCATCTTGAATATAGACATAATATATGGGGAGGTTGGCCAAAAAGGCCTGAATGAGAGTGATTCTCCCCCCTAAAGACAAATAACTCCTCTTCCAAATGGCCAACCACTTCTCAATCTTTTCAATGACTAGATTCCAAAAAACCAAAGATGTGGAATTACCCCCTAAGGGCATCCCCAGATATAACAGGCCAACCACCTAGTCCGCACCTTAAAGCCTCTACACACTCCTCCAAGACCTCACCCCTAATATGAATCCCAGAGATAGTAGTCTTTTTCAGGTCAACCTTCATCCTCGAAACCATCTCGAAACAACACAGTACACTCTTGACCCCGCCAAGGTTTTAAAGATAGATATCGCTAGTCATGTCGCAAAGACTGACCAGCGATATGTCGGCGACATTTCGCCGACATGAGGGAAATATCATGTAAGTTAAAAAAAGGAAATTTCTCCTATGTTGGCAACATATTGGCGATATGGGGGAAATGTCGAACAGATTACAGAAAAATGAGTAAATTCATCCCAAATGCATTTTTTTTTAAAATGAAACCTTAGATTATGTCTAAATAATACATAAATACACTAAAATACACCATAAAAAGTTGAAAACAACACATAAAACATAAATTGTAATGTGAACAACTAACATTCATTCAACAAAGCATAATATAAATAACATGACATAATATAAATGATCATAAAGAAAACAATAAAGTAGATGTTCAATGACCCACAAATCACAAATAGTCAAATACAACAATGATTCAAATTCACAATGACTGTCGTGAAAGCTCGGAATCATCGTCATCATCTCTGCGCTGACTACTACCATAATATGCATTCTCCACATAGTTGCAGTATTGTGGCCAGCTCATAAGTTGATGATACCACTGCATATACTGATTAACATATCTGTGGTAATCATCCATACTCATCTGCATAAATATCCCCATGGGTGGATACTGGGGATAATGAGTATTCACAACCATAATAGTAGAAGGTGGATAGGGATATGTCAGTGGATCATATCCTGGAGGTGGGAAAAAACAAACATACTTTTTTCTGATTAATCAATGAAATGTAGACATGTCGGCGATATCATGGAATAAACATTAATTAATTTTCTGGCTAAATAGCAATATGTAACGATATGTCGGCGACATATCGCCGATATATCGCCGACATGGGGAAAACACGATATGACTCGATTTACCCTTCAAGGTCATGTCGCCGGGGTGCAAAAGGGCCAAATGTCGGCGATATTTCGCGACATATCGCCGACATTTCAAACCTTGGACCCCGCAAACCTGCGACACCTCAACGTCAACAAAAATAATCGTGTCATCCGCAAATTGGAGGTGAGAAACTCCCACCCCGTCCACACCCACCCGAAACCCCCTAAAGAGACCTCTCTGCTCAACTACCCCCGTAAACCAACTCAAGACATCACCCACCAAAGTAAATAGAAAAGGGGAAAGTATCCTTGTAATAACCCAAACAAAAATAATAGGGTTAATATGTAAATAAAAGTTTAGGGGTTAATTTAAAATTTTAGTAAATGGCTGTCATGTTTTGACTTTTGACCGATTGTGATTGGTGAATTGTACCAATAGGAAACCAGTTACAGCACACACAATCATAACTTCTAAAGTTAAGACATGTGACTGAGATCTTGTAGGATTCTCAAAATATAAAAATCAATGGCTAGGATTTTGTAGGAACATTCAATTTCCAATCAATGGCTGAGATTAAAGGACTTATAATTAGAAGGCATTCTCTACACATTAGAATAGCAACTGATTAGACTAAAGCTACAGCTCTAAGCAATAATTAGTAAGAAAGTAATATTAGAAACAAACCCACATGAGCTGAAAATTCCATCTAAAGGCAGAGATTCAAAGTAACCATCTAAGGGCTGAGATTAAGAGTCTAGAATTTCTAATCTTAGAAGTCCTAAGTGTCTATATAAACCATGGTTCAAAATATCGTATCGAGGTAGCATATCGGTCGGGCCGAAAACGGATACGTATCGAGTATCGACACGGATGCGGTGGATATGCTGTAAAAATCATGGATACGGGTGGATACGCAAGGAAAACGATGGATACATAAACCAATACCTATTTTTATGCAAAGA
>JAUPMG010072929.1:0-13107 GCA_031762675.1 Pachysandra terminalis
GGAAGACTATAGACCTATAGCCTGTGTGAACACCATCTACAAATGCATTGCAAAACTCCTGTCCAGTAGGCTAAAACCTCTTCTTGCTAATCTCATTGGTTTGCAACAATCAACCTTCTTGCCTGGAAGGCTTCTTTCTGACAATGTTCAACTAACTCATACCCTTGTTCATGATTACCACTTATCCAAAGGTAAACCTAGAATGGCCTACAAAATTGATCTTTGCAAGGCATATGATAATGTGAGGTGGGATGCCATTGATGCCATGCTGGGTGCTTGGAATTTCCCTATTAAGTTCAGAGATTGGATAATGGAGGCAATCAGCACCACCTCCTTTTCTCTTTCCCTTAATGGTGGTTTCCATGTCTTCTTTATTGGAAAAAGAGGTCTGAGGCAAGGTGACACTCTTTCACCTTACTTGCTCACAATCATTATGGAATATCTGGATCTATGCTTACAAAGAAGAATTGAAAGTTAGATGTTTGATTTCCACCCTCAATGCAGCAATCCTAGCATTACCCACCTATGCTTTGCAGATGACTTGTTTTTATTTGCTGGAGCTTCTGTTGCATCTTCTACACTGTTCGAAGAGGCAATGGATGACTTCAAGGTGTGGACTGGTGTTTATCCTAATCTATCAAAATCTCTGATATTTTTAGCTGTTGTTGACTCTAGTACTGAAAACCAGATCCTGGGTAATTGGACTATGAAACCTGGTAAACTGCTAGTTAAGTACCTTGGGGTTCCACTTGTTTCGTCTAGAGTAAGAATTAAGGACTGTATAGACCTTGCTGATAGGGTTCAGAGCAGAACCCAATGCTAGAAATTCAGATGTCTGAGCTATGCTGGGAGGGTGGAATTGATTAAAGCAGTTCTGTTTAGCATGCAGGTTCACTGGTGTTCTAATTTTGTATTGCCAAAAAAAAATACTTAGAACACTGAACCAAATCTGCTACAGATTTTTGTGGGATGGCAATGAACAAAGAAGGAAGATTGCCAAGGTGGCATGGAAGGATTTATGCCTCCCAGAAAAGGAAGGTGGATTGGGGTTAACTGACTTTCTAAAACGGAATCAGATGGCAGTTTATAAGCTGGTATGGCATATTGTCACAAAAAGAGATTCCCTATACATTAATTGGGTTTACACACAATGGATCAAAGGGAAATGTTTATGGGCATTGAAGACTCCAAACCATTGTGCATGGTCTTGGAGGAAAATACTTCAGTCTAGAACCCAAGTGAGGGATCTGTACAGAATACAGATTGCTAATGGTGTTGATTCCTGGCTCTGGTGGGACTTGTGGCATCCACAGAGTCCTCTCATATCCTTAGTCAATCCTAGAGCAATTCATAGGGCTGGTTTCAGCCTGAATGACAAGGTATCCAAACTGATACACAATGGTCAATGGACTGTTACCCAGAACTGCCAGTTGCAGAACTTGTGGGGTCATCTCCAGCACATTCCAATCCACAGCACAAACAAAGACCAATGGATTTGGATCACCTCCACTGATGGGAAATTCAACAGAGCAAACTAAAATCAGCGGAAGTCTCGTGAAATTTAAACAAAAACCTTTAACCAGAATTCAACAATCATAAACAAAATTCAAATCAAATCAATAATTACATTATTACTACCCACTAGGAGTCAAAACAGAAACTAATAAATTTGTAGAAATTCAATAGCAACTCCCAATCCTTAAAGTTCACATGTCTTATTCACGGCCTGCTAGTATCTCCAGTCTTGGTTTCATCACCTCTCTAAGGGTCAACTTATGTCAACATAGGGGTGAGCTTGGAGGTTCAATAGGAAAAATCCACAACTACAATAGCTATTTTCATAGTCATATGATAAGTCATGTTAATTCATGCAAGTTTCACCAAACATTACCACCTTAGTCATGTAATCAATACAGCTAAGAAATCAAGATTATCATTATCATGACATTCTACTCATTTACTTATTATCACAATCACAACATATATTCCACAGGTCATAATTCATCTTAATGTCATGCCTTGTTTTCACATATACATCATTATAGTTATAATCTTTCTCATCTTATTCAAATATCAATCACCTCATGAACTCTATCATGCTATATACACAAACACAACCTAAATAGATACCCATGTCCTCTTGAACTCTGTCATGATACATGCACAAACACAATCTGAATAAATACCATGTCCTCAAGAACTCTGTCATAATACATTTCCACTCCCAAGGTGTCACGCCTCAAATCCGAGATATAGGATCTCGAGGATTTATGAGGAATAACCTTCGGATCCAACGCCTTGGAAGCGGTTAACCATTTCCATAATTTAACCATCTCGTGGTAATCAGAGTAACAAGATACAATTTCAGCAGAAGTCTTAACGATTAAAAACCATAATCCAACCCATATTGATAAAGTAAGAACAATTCAAAATAATTCAACTATTCTATTACATATTCATGCCATCATGGGGTCAAACCAATGAATTAATCTAAAACTTAGTACATCATTATGGCCAACATCCAAATAACAAGGATATTCCTAAGAAATGAATCCTCTCCCAGTCTACATGCTACCTGAACTGTCACTTGTAAAAATATAGGGCTAAGCAAAGCCTAATAGAGAAATCCAAAGAAATTACGGCAATTATTTTCATAGAATTATAACAGCACAAATTAGTTCATGCATTTTCACTCGACAAGTAATATCACATTCACAGTGTATTATCATGCTTTGTATTACAATGATACACTATACAATAATCATACAGCATAACCAAATGTACTCACATTACATTACAACAAGTCATCTGTATAGTCATAATACATCATATCAATTACTTATATGGTCTCACCATGATAAAATCATAAAGTCTCATGATCCCATCATGTACAAACAACTCACCCTACATAGTCCCACTATGCTTTAAACATAACTTACATAATTCCATTATGCACAACAAGTAACCACATAGTCCCACTATGCACAATAATTATACCACATGGTCCCACCATGTCTCAAACATCATACACATGATCTAATCATGTAACACACACACATGGTCCCACCATGTCATCTGGTAATCCATTCTTTTAGGGACTTGCACCCAAGGTAGAAGACACCATTCCATACGACCAGTTCACATGGTCCCACCATGCCTCAAATCATACAAACATTCACTTCTAACAATACTCACAAACATTCACTTCAGACAACACTCATAAACATTCACTTCAAACCATGCTCACAAACATCCAACAATTAATGGAAAGATCACACATCCAATCAAGACAAGTAAGTGCAATGCATAATGATGAGTGATGAGATGAAATGATGATTATGAATGCAAGTGATGCATATGCAATGATCAAACAATCAACCATTCTTTAGGGACTTGCACCCATGGAAGAATACTCCTGTTGCGACCATCCAATTCTAGGGACTTTCACCCAAGGTAGGAACCCACCAATATTGGCCATCACATTTTTGGGGCTTACACATAGGCTGGAAACCACCATATGCTCTCTTCATTCTAGGGACTTGCACCCAGGGCTGGAAGTCCACCAGTTACAACCCATTCAACTTTAGGGACTTACACCAACGGCTGAATTCACTAGTCATACACAATCAATCATGCACACAATACCAGATCAATCCCATTGACCTGAAGATGCTCCCAGCATCACACACGGCATACTCATATAGCAAACAAGTCAGTCAATCTCATTGACTCCAGTAGATACCCTTGGTACCACTCACACCGGTCACAGTCCACATAGCCTAGACATAGGATCACCACACAAAAGGGTTATCCCACATAACCTCACATACATTCCAAATAAATATTTGAAATCTTAGAAGTCAACAAATTATCATAGAACAATCACAAATCAAATAACCCTATAAGCTACCTATTAGACTGCCAACTAGACATTTCCGACAAATAGTTATACAAAATCATATACCAGTGTTTTGCACATAAACCAAGCATACACACGTGTTCTAAATCACCTCAGGGAACTTTTCGTAAAATTTCACCCCATTTGGAGCTCAGTAGATGCTCGGTATGTGCCGAGGTTCCTACCGAGAATGTTCGGTACATGTCTCGGCATCTGTCGAGACTCTGTAGATTGTCCCGAGAGTTCATGAATTCTTAGTAGATGTCTCGGTACTTGCCGAGACTCTTACTGAGGGTCTTGGTATAACTCTTGGCATGTGCCGAGGCTTGGCACATTGTCCAGAGAGTTTGGGTTTGAGTTTGGGTTTGCTCGGCAGATTGCTCGGTATCTACTGAGGGATCTATCGAAATCAATTTCGGCCCAAATCTCGAGGGTTTTACAAGGGATTTTGGTTCCTCATCGAATAACACGTAATTCCATCCCTTTTGGCATCAAAATTTATCATTAATTAATTGGTTATGATCACCCTTACCTTAATATTCAATTTACTACAACCACCTCAAATCCCAATACTAATCAGATCTTGATTTGGGTAAATCCTAGATTTCTTATGCATCTTAGATCTAAAATATGAAATTAATGAACATGTTAATTAATAAAATAATCAAACAAACGAAATTCATAATAAGTCTAACATTGGATCATCATATTCCATCAAATCATGCTAATCACCAAATCTGGAAATTCATGCTAGAAAGATCTAATTGTAGGATTATCATGTGTATAAAATCATTAAATTATTCATATCATGGTTGTAAGATCAATACATGAATCACATGCACGTCAATATAATAAGAATAGGAACAAGGCCTAGGAATTGAAATAACATCATGCATAAGAGATTCAACATTCAATCATGCACCTCATCCTAACATATTATCTATAGTGTTATAATAACCCTATGAATATAACTATTGTAAGATCAGTGGAGGATCCCTACCTCCTCAGCTTAGTAATAATCGCTCTCCTCATCTAGTTTTGCTTGCCTCTTTAGGTGCTGCTTTACTAGGGTTCTTCCTTCCTGCTTCTCTTCACCTTCCTCTCCTTCACTTTCATCGAATATCTCGTACCCTTCATCCTTTTCTTCCTTTTCTTCCTCTTCTTTCTTTTCCTTCTTTCCCTTTCTGTCCCTCTTCCTTCTACAATAGGCTTTCCTCTTCTTCTCTACTCTCTCTAGTTTTTCCTCCTTTCCTCTTGGTCTCCTCATCTTCTTCCTTGAATGTTTCCGGTTTTCCTCTCTCTCAGATTTTCTTCTTGGGCGTGTGAAACAATGGAGCTTTCCTTCTCCTTTGGATGTGTGAGACAAGGAAGCTTTCCTTATTTCTCCTTCCTAGTTTAAGGGAGTTTCAATTTAGAAGGAAAGTTACTAATTATCCTATCTAAGTTTGAATTTAAATTTTAAATTATGAATCCTCCCTAATAGGAGAATCGTCCACCTCGGTCCGCTCTTGGTTTCCTGTTTTAACTTCATCTCTTACTTTTAATTACTTAATTATCTGATTTCTGATTGGATCTTTTATTGGGCCTTAGGTCCAGATTTGTTTCTAATTAAGGTCCAGCCCAATTGGATTCAAACTTTATTTGATTACATATTTTAACCAATTATTTCCCAAAATTAGTAATTAGTCCAATTCATCTATGATTATTACATATAATCCCTGATGTGTAATTAACCGACTAGTCCAATTCATCCATGATTATTGCATATAATCCCTGATGTGTAATTAACCGATTAATTAAGATTTATTCGTTAATTACCTGACTTGGTCCGGGTCGTTACACAAGGCTACCAACTCTCATGGCACCTTATATACAGTAATAGTCCTCCTTTTCACTTATCATTCCATTCACACAACGCCAATCAATCACAACAATAGTTCACACCATAGCTCAAGTAGCAATTCACACATCACACCACAATTAATCCACAATTACACATCACACCATAATCAATCCACAATCACACAGCTGTCGCACCCCAAAACCCGTTACACGATTCCCTATAAGGGACTGCACGGTTCTCAAAGTGCAACCTTCGAGATCCATTACTGGACCGCAAATTGCCATATCAAACCATAGGAAATAAAAATAATAACAACCTTTATTGATCAAAATTCGCAGAAGCTAACAAAAAATAAATAAATAATTCAAAGAACAGTCTATGACTTCAGCTAAGTCATGACCCCCAAATGAGTATAAACAAAAATAAGTAATTAACTACAATTATTATATCCAAAAAAGGTCCTAATCAAAAACTTTAATCTAAATCATGAAATAAATAACTAAGCATTCAGCATGAAGCAATCCAATCCAATCCAAGTCCTAGTCCATCATCTTTCTTATCCTACAACATAAAACGTTGTGTGAGCTTTGAAATGCCCAGTAAGTCAATCAAACAATCATCCGTCCATTTATGATATCAATAGAGTCAATTCAAGTCATGGTGATACCAACATGCAATATAAGCAATTAAATATGAAGAATTAAATGATGATATGAGATGTAATGACTGAATCATGCATATGCTCTAGATGTATGCTCAAACAAGAAATGCAATGATGATGACATGCAGTGAATGAGTTAAACTAATATAGACTGTTAAGTGCCCTCTTACTTTCAATACATTACAAACCAAATTTCGGGCATAGGCCACTAGGAACAGCCATATGTTCTCTCTTCATTCTGGGCGCTAACCCATGGTAGAAGGACACCATTGTGCTAATTCAAAGTAGATGCTACTCTCGGAATTCCAACCCAATGCTAACTTAAGTATATGAACTCAAGCTATTCCAATCCGTATAGGTGCTCTCAAGCAACCTACCCTATTTTTTTAGTGGGGATTTCAACCCACAAGGAATATAGTCAACCATAGGAATCCTAAAGAGGAAATCCTTATTTTTCCCACCTCCAAGTCTTTCTCGACATTCTACATTAGCCGAACATGCATGATAAGAACATTAACTAATAACATCTCAAATTCAAATACTATCAATCCCAATGTCAATTACTATCAAGTCTAAGGAAATTGATGGGTACCAAGCTAATGTGGAACTTGTCACGACCCAATTTCAGGGCATACCCCTCAAGGGTCACCTACTAGAATCTGGTGACGCAACTCTCACTCCCACTACAAGAGCTGGCAAACAAGTGATTAATCAAGAGAAAAATCTAAATAATATTAAATACTAGATATGTCTTATCAGGATCATTACTAACCATTAAAAAGCTGAAGCTTCTACCCAAGCCCACCAGCTATCTATCAGAGTAAGCAGCAACCTGAAAAAATGTATATCAACAAGGGTGAGCTATAAAGCTGCGAGTAAACCCACAATAACCGGGTATTTACTCAGAAACACAAACCACTAATAAGTATGGAATATCACATAGGTGGACCATGATAATACCATAATCATAAGCTCATTACACATATTTATGCATTTCAGTTCATAATTTTATTATGAGTGATTGTCTGTATTATCAATTCATTTCTCACATTCATATGATTCTGCCTGTTGAATACACTTAATTCTACTGTCATCATCTTATAGTTATATGTTATGAAGTCTTATTCATAAAGCGATTATTACTCCATACCAATACACTCAACAGTTCTAAACTTTTATTGGATTAGTCTTGTCTTAATTACCATTCATTATTCTCTCTTTGTAATACTATCTGCAATGTTCTCATGAATCTAACCTTATTAACTACATTACATAGTTCTAATAGTAATTTGAATCCTACATTAACGTCTACTAGTTACATCCTTAAATATTCACTAACAATTTACTCAATCATAACAATTCATCCAACACACTATGCAGTTCTCTCAACCATACTCATGGGGTTTGGGTATCATGCATGATAGTCCACTCACAACTACATACTAGTATGGTGTGGTATGCTCCATGCTCACTCTCAAAAGAGTCAAGTCTCCCTTTTCACAAATCACAATGCAATCACAACCACATGATATGCATACTATTATTTTCGTTATGACCACTGGATGCTCACTCTTGATCCGGATTGTAACACCATGCAACTCACTCTAGGAGTCATGGCCCCTTTTGGGCTAAGGATGCCTTGTCGATTCTGTGTGTACAACACAGTTTTAGGGAGTCACAACCCATAGGGAGTCATGCCCCACCTCTATTTTTGATCGTGGGAAAGTATTCCGGGGCTCACCAAGATATCCCCTGTGGCACATCTCAGTTCATAACATCCAACCGTTTATAAATAAATAAATAAACATCTGGGCCTATCGGACATCTTTGGTCCTCATCCTATCTCTGGGCCTATTGGACATCTCTGGTCCTCACCCTCACTTTGCCTCTCGAGGCAGCATCCCAACTCACTTTGGAGTTGAGGCAACGTTGGTCATCCCGACCATGAAGTCAAATGCAAGGCTTAAGCATTATGATTCAATTAGAATTAATTAATGCAGTAAATGGAAAACAAGCCATTACAAAAGCATCTACATCCAATCAAATCATCACACATCATGGGTTTACACTCCTATGTCCAACACATTAGAAGCACTCGCGAGTCATCATACACATGCATCACGCTCATACTAGTCCACAAACAACATAATACTAATCTCATGCTTATACATAAAATGAAATGAACAGATATAACCAAGTGTTTCAAGGACTTGCATCATTAGCCTTTACTCTGCAACGCTATGTCTTATGCTCATCATTAGGCATAAACATCAAACACAAAACATATCTCATGCCTGTACATAAAAAGTCAAGCAAGGGTAATCATGCTCATACACGGTCTTATACCATACTATTCCCCATACATAGGGTTAAGTCTACGAGTTATGTCAACTGATACTATGACATTATCAGGGTACTGAAGTGTATAAAGTTCTCTAGTCTAATCTACAGGTTTGGGTAGGTCTCTACCAACCTCAAACCTCACAACAGGTCTCACTCTAGTATCAGTGAATCTATACTGTCACAAGGGTTTAGTATCAACCCTAGTCTAATCAAAAGTCCTTCACACTACCACGTGGTGTTATAACTATAGTGTTGGCATACAAGTTGTAGCCGCACACATCTAACTCTCAACCAATCCAATGCACATCCTCAGGTCTCCTCAAGCGTGGCACAAGGTTTAACTCTCATAGCAGGTCTAGTCGAGAAACGTAGTTGATAGATCAGTCCCTCTCGGTATCCCAAATACTCATAACACTCATCATTATTTGGTGGATGCATTAGTGGAAGTAGTCCACTTTAGATCCCCCAAGTACTCCTCTGAAAATCCTTCAAACAGGCCTCGTTGGTGGGTCATCAGTGGGTTCGTCGGTGGACCTACGGGGTCTGGTTGGTGGATCGGTCGGTGGACCGACCACTCATCGACAAACCTGTTGGTGGACTCATCCGTGGACCGATAGGATCCGTTGATGGCCACCAACAAGCAGGGTACTCACTGTCAGTGGGTGCCTCGGTGGACCAAGGATCCCCCGACAGAACTGGTCGGCGGATGCTTCGGCGGACCGATCATCCATTGAAGAGTCTAGTCCTTGTCATGTAGGTTCCTGTCGGCGGATACCTCGGTGGACTGAGAATCCCCAAACGAAAACTGGTCGGTGGGTGTTTCAGCGGACCGAGCATCTACTGACGGGCTCAATCTCCAAAACACGTAGGTCCTTGTCTGCGGATTCCTAGGTGGACAGAGTATCCCCTGACGAGTCTGGTCTGCGGATGCTTCGGCGGACTGAGCATCCACCGACGGGTTCAATCTCAGTAGGGTCACTGTCGGTGGAGCCGACCATCCACCGACGGGCGCGATTTGGGAATTCTTCAAGGTTCTTCAAATTCTCCCATGCAACTCCAAATCAACCAACACTTCAACTAAGTTCAAAAACATTCCTAAGAACATTTTAACCAATTATTGGGCATTCTAAACCATCCATACATGAATTTGAAGTACAATTGTGCTAGATTAACCTTATGAACCCTAATTTAGGATTTTTAGCCTAAATCTCAGCTCTCTATGATTATGCTACAATAATGCATGATTATTACCAACTATTGTCATATATAACATAAAGAATAGTTCTATATGAACTGGTATTTGGGTTTTTACCCAAATACCTAAGAAATTGTGAGATTACTGGTCCGAATCACCGTAGCCGTGTGCTCCTCGTGCTCCATCTTCCATTAACGTGCTCCTCTTCGATTGCCGATACTCCGAGCTGCTCCCTTGCATTGCCTTGATGTGAAACTCTCCTCATCAAGCTCTAGGTTCCTCCTCCTCTCTCTCTCTCTCTCAATCTTAGCTAAAATGTAGAGTTATTTATACTCCTCACTATAAGTTAAGGTCCTGTTTGGTATGCACAACCTGGGTTTTCACTTAATTGGTGACCTACCCAAGTCTCAAGGTTTTACCACCTAATTCTACGTCTGGGGTTTTTTCGCACCATGTTCTACTCTTTTTTGGGTCAAACTCACTGGTCCAACCTCACTCACCTAAAAATGACTAAAATATCCTTTCTAGATTCACGAAATTTTCCAGGCCGTTACATCCTACTCCCCTTAAAAAGAATTCAGTCCCGAAATTCAATAAGGCAACACTCACAAAGGCACTGGTACTGAACAGGTACTGAATTCGCATCATGTAGACTCTGCACGGTCCTCTGTGATCTTCTCCCAAACTGAGTAGCTCTTCCAATTCTTTTTGGCTCGCTAAAATCCCACTCAAACATAGCCACTCCGGTCTGCCGGTATCCGTAGCCTGCCAGCCTCTCATGGGCCCGCTCACGTGACACCCGTCTAGAGTTGGACTCCACAATCTCGATAACCACAAACAGAATCCTCCTCAACAGGTAATGCCAATCATTCGGTAAAGTCCCCACGTCGAATCATATGGAAACAAACCTCTATCACTATGCGAATCACTACTATAGCAAGAACAACTTAAATACCACATATCCATAACAATACTCATAAACAAGTCATTCAAACCACACAAGGGTTTTCATTAAGTTACTTACCATGTTTTAGCTGAAATTCCTCTTTGGAATTAAACCATTATAAATACATCATAGATGTCTTTCATCTTTTCTTTATAGTTACACTAACACACCTTCCTTTTCATAAATTCTAGGGAAAGGATGTATTTGCAACTACATCGTCCCTTATACTTATGGAGGTACTAGGTCAGTGTTAGGGCTATACATATATACATATGTTTTAGCAGTTAACACCTTGCGAGCCTTTGGTGGTCGTATCCCATTGGACCTTCATACTCACCAAACATTACATCCTTAAAGTTCAATCCTTAGGCCTTTAGGAATAGTGCGCTTCCTATCCTTCAGCACCTTTCAGAAAGTAACTCTTAAGGATGCACAACTAAGAAATAACTCTCAATCTCATCCTCACGTATCTACCCCTTACTTATGTTACCCATAAAATCCTATAGGTGTTCTCCTTATCCCTATTACGCTTATTCTTTCTATTCTTCTTATTACTTTACTCCTAAGATTTATTAAATCCTAGGCTCTAATACTGGGTATACCCCTCAAGGATCACCTACTAGAATTCGGCGACGCAACTCTCACCCCCTCCACAGGAGGTGGGAAACAAGTGATTAATCAAGAGACAAATCTAAATAATATTAAATACTAGATATGTCTTACTTGGATCATTACTAACCATTACAAAGCTGAAGCTTTTACCCAAGCCCACCAGCTATCTATCAGAGTAAGCAGCAACCTGAAAAAATATATATCAACGAGGGTAAGCTATAAAGCCGCGAGTAAACCCACAATAACCGGGTATTTACTCAGAAACATAAACCAGTAATAAGTATGGAATACCATATAGGTGGATTATGATAATATATAATAGTTCTCGATCTCTATGTCATTATGTTCTTAACTACCGTGAATCAGCTTATGATTATTAATGTGCAATTATAATTACCACTCGCAATAGAATGAATCCAAGTAGGATAGGGTTATGTTGAGGGTATCGAACCTCAAGGATTGATGGGATTTAGACTGTTAATTTTACCAGATTAATTCTAAATAAATTAGTAGACAGATTAAGGGAATGTGTGATTTTAATTCTAAAAAATAATTAAACTAAATTAAAGGGATCTAAATCCATAAGATAAAAAGTAGAATATTGATGATCCCTCTAACCTAATGAATATGGTTAATCTCATAAAATTAGGAAATCAATTCAATGTTTGAAAACAGACTTGTGTGGCTACAAGCTCACTACAATGTCACCCAAAATGTATCATAATAAGGAATAAGCATAGTCTATCTTCGATTAGCACAAGTTGTATGCACTACACTACTCTAAACTACTCTATACTATGGTTTGCAAAACAACCTATCTTCTCTAGGCATAAACTATCAAACTCTCTCAATTAGAATTTACATTATCATAAGGGATAAATATAATCCATCTTCGGTAGGCATGGACTGTCAACCTACACTAATATAAGCGGAAGTTAATTACACAGTTCTAATAAAACATAACATTAACATAAATAACAATGTCCTTTCTTACAAATTCTGAAAATTAAACTAATTAATCTATATGAAATTATCTCATATAATTCTATCTTTGAATGCCCATTCCCAAGCTCTCTTTAGTAATCTACTTTCCTTTAATAACCTAAAAAACAACAACATAATATCCGTAAGCCAAAGTTCATGTGAGTAGACCTTTAAAACAAGGCATTTACTCAACACCTAATGTTACAACAAAATATAATATATAATAATGATGATCTGAAATATAAGTAATATAATAACGAAATCAGAATAATGAATGACGATGAATATCAGCAATATGCTCTCTCACCAAATCTCACATTGGTTTGTATCATAAGGATATCACATGGTCCTTCTATCATGCTATATGCCTAAGTCTATATGATAATTATATCTAGTGCATCATACACCAGATAACCTCAATAATGTCCACAAGCAAATGATAATGCAATATGCATTAAGTTTGGTATTCGAATGGCTCAAATCCCCACACTAACCAATCAAACATTGAGCAAGAATGTCTTTTCAATCCATTCCCCCGCATACACGGTCACTCTCAATGCAAGATATTCTATGTGCGCATCATAGTTTTAAGGGGCTTCGACCAAGAGGGCACAATTCCCCCACT
>JAUPMG010072940.1:0-13107 GCA_031762675.1 Pachysandra terminalis
TCTAAGTCTGATATTTATAGTATCTTGGCTAAGTCAGGGGCATTTTAGGTATTCGGTCAATATCTTCTTCGACAGAAATCGCAAGCTTTCCCCGACAGAGGGCTTTGCTTAGCGAGTCTAATACTATGATCTAAGTCAGCTAACTCAAATTGGGATTTTATTTATTTATCCCCGCAATATTTTGAGATTGCCAGAATTTCCAAGTTTAAGTGAAATTTCTCAAATCGCTTAATTTTCTGAAGTTGGACCTATAGATTGAAGTCAAGGCTCTATTGTCTTCTAATCTAAGTGATTAGTAAGATGATCATAATTATCTGAATTAATTATTCCATTAAGCGTAATTAATTCAATAATCCAAACTCATGATATTACATTTAGTAAATAATCAATTGAAAAAAATATTGGAGTTCTCTTCTAATTGCATTTTTCAGGTTTCTATGTCAGGTTACTTTTCTAAATTTTGTTATATTCTTCATACATTTGCTAGCCACACTAAAGAGAGAGAGAGAGAGAAAGAGGTAGAATCGTACCGAGTGGCTAGGTCTCAAAACATGGCACCCTGATTGGAAGCCGCTCCACCTCCATCTCCATCGATTGCTTTGGTATTCCATAAGGTAAATCTCCCTTTGTTTGTTCTGGCTCTCCCTCTCTATTTCCTTGTTGTTTTGAATTCTATTTTTTTCCATCCTGTTCTAAATACATATCGACGATTTGCTTGCTACTCAACGTGAAGTAGATATTAACTCTTTGCTGTAGCAGCTTTCCTGTCGATTTGCTTCGATTGGACATAAGGTAAATCCTTTTTTTTTTTTTAATTCAAACCTCTTCTCGCTGATCCACTTCAGTATTCCATATGGTAGATATCCCTTTGTTTGTTGTCTCTTCCTCTCTCTTTGCTGTAACGGCTTTACTTCATGTCACTCCCTTGAAATGTAATTGGTAAAGAGTATGATATGTCCCTCTCTCTCTCTCTCTCTCTCTCTCTCTCTCTCTATTTGCTTCCTTAGCTGGATGCTTGCTTACCTAGCTGGATGTGTTTACTTTTGTCCATTTGTCAATTTTTAGAAGAAACAGATCCCAACCATACTGTTATTACAGTCTAAAATTTAGGTTTCTTCAACATAGGTTTCTACACCATAAAAGTACATTCAAAACTCACAGTTATTAATCCAAAACTTTGTATGTAGGGTATGGCTCTGACCTTTTTCATAGACACAAATCATCCCAGTCTAGCTTCTTTAAGCAGAAATTAGATACAATTCCTGGAAGAGTGCATTACGGGTCCTAGATGAACAACAAGCATTCATCCATGTATCATCTTATTGAATTCGATTTCTACAATAACACATCAGTTTTCGTATATCCTAGAAAAGTTGATATAATTCAAGGGATTATTAGAAGTATATATGTATATAAACTTATTTGAGAGTGTGACATTTATGGCCAATGACATGTCCTCTTTCAAAGGTCTCAACATCTTAGTAACAACCTACATGGAGGTTGCAGAATCAATCTTGGGTTGTTAAAGCAAATGGTTGTACAAAACATTCAATTTACTATTTTCTATAACTAACTAATTCTTCTCAAATTAATTAGTTACTTGTAATTAGATAATTTGTATTTCAGCTCAAAGTTAGATTAAGATGTAGAGAAGACACTAGGAAACTAGAAGGTGTAAATCTTTCAAACAAGTCCCCTGGAAGTTCTTATGGTTTGTTTTTCTTACTTTTTTTTTTTTAATAAAAGTGATTTCTTTCCTTTATTTCTTTATATGCACACGTACATGTAAAAAGCGAATGGCTAGAGAAGGTTGGTGATTCCTCTTGAGGCACAATTCAGCGTCCGGATAAGAAAAGAGATCTGAAGCGGAAGGCGGTGGATCCATTAAAGCAAGGTATACATCTCTTAAACCTCTTTCAATTATATTAAATAGTTTTCTTTATATTTTCTAGATCTATTTTATGAACAGAATCTATTTTTTGGTTTAAGTTTATGACAGAAGTCACTACATTAGTTATTTCAGAAATTAACTGATCCATCAACTTTTAAGTTGTTTGGTTAATGTTTCTATTTTATAAGTTAGCTTTTGTATTTCTCTAATTTGGGAATCATTTATTTCCGGATTAGTTTGCTCAAATTGGATTTGCCTTGAGGATTTTCCTATTTGGAGTTGTCATTTGCTACTTATACTTATTCTTCTAGATTTTTCTTGTCGTAGAAGGGGATTTTTTGAAATATCTAAACTCTAAGTTTCTGGGAGTGCTGAGATTTCTTCTATGTTTGGTTGGTGGATCTTACCAACTTCATTAAAGATTTTATCAATTTCTATGAAATCTTGGTCTTTAAATAATTCATTGTGGTGTGAATTAGTTAGTGCATAACCTACTAAATAGGTTATACTAAACGGGCTATTCCTTGGTTTGACAAGATCATGTCTTTCAAACTGGTGTTCAAGACTTAACGTTTGGTTGAGACTTTTACCTTTTAGACTTACAACATATTTTGGATATACTGTAAATAATAATTTTTTATAAGAAATGTTTCCTTGTACCATTCTTATTAGAGTATCTATTCTATTGTTTATTCTGTTATCCAAAATGGCTAATTTTATTGGGGTATTAATCCCTTCTCTAAAATGGGACTTTATTATTATCTGGATGCCTCCTAAATGAAGATATCTAATTTTTTGTCTTATTTTCTTTGGAATTGACTACATTCTTGATTTTAAATCTTCCCTTGTTATTAAAGGTAGATTTATTCTTCCAGAGGTGTCTTTTATATCAAGACTAAATTCTTTGTATGAAATTCCAAAATAAACCTCATCCTTTCTTCTTATTAGGCTTTTAGCCATTCTACTCAAAGGGTTTGGTTGTTTAAATAATTTGTTATTTTCTAAAGATAATTGTTTCTTTATAATTTCCTTGTATTTGTCCTTTTTTATAAGGATTTCAGCTGAAAAGCTACCTTCATTTTCTGTAACCTCATAGAGGTTTTTTTCCTTCCTGTTGTTCCTCAATTTCTGTCATTGTTTAAAAAGGATTTTTTAATAGATTGTCTAAGTAGTTTTAAAATTCGAATTCTTTATCAATTTGATCTATCAGTTCTTTTTCTAGATTATAGTCTTCTAATGGTCCAAGACTATCATCATATCTTTTTTCTACTTTGTCAAAGATATCTTTAATATCTTGTATGTTTGCCAGGGTTATTGACCTATAATGAGTACTTTTGAATTTTTCTTTTACCAAAATTCTAAATTTTTGTAATTCTTTATTTAAGAGATATGTTTCAATAGCATCATCTTCTTTTCATAAGCTTTCCTTTTGTAAGGTCCTCTTTTTGTCCTTTTTGAGGTATCATAGAGTCTTTTTATTTTTGTCATTTTTATTTTCTTTTAAAGTATCTCAGAGTTACTAGTTGAAATAATGAACTGGAATTTACCAATTCCCAGCCACCAAAGTCCACCTGGTTTCAGGTGAGGCAATCTCCGTGAGGAGTTTGGCTCAGGATATACCTGATATTTGGCCTTGACTTATTCAACTATTTTCTAATTTAAAAGAGAATAAAAAGTCTTAGAACTTGGCTCTGATATCAATTTTTGTTCTATTAATTTTTGTTGGGTTTTTGTCCATGTGTTGTGCGGAATTATCCATGTGCTAAAACTTCTAGCCTTTCATTAATATCTCTTAACAGAGTTCTGTAAATTGCTAGTTGGTGTTTTGCTACACGAATTCTTATTTTATTGGTTCTAATAAAGAACCAAGGACACTCTCCAGGATTTCTCCTGTATTCTATTTCTTCTTCAATTTTTAATATTATTTTCTGAAGTCTTGATGCTTTAGCTTTTAACCATTGTTTTCTTTCAAGATAGTTCATAATTTTGTTTTCAGGGAAAACTAAGAAAATTATTTAATATAATTGAAAGAGGTTAAGAGATGTATACCTTGCTTTAATGGGTGCACTGCCTTCCACTTCAGATCCTTTTTCTTATCCGGAAGCTGAATTGTGCCTCAAGAGGAATCATCAACCTGCTCTAGCCATTTGCTTTTTGAGGTTCCAAGATAACTCTATCCGTACACAGATTTTGCTTAAAGACAGAAAGATATAGTGAAAGTGGAAACAAGGACTTTATTAAAATCAAGGATAAACAAACTTTTAAACCCCTTATGAGTTTACTCACTCATCATTTTACAAATGAGGGTGTCTATAGGTTACCAGAGGGACTGCTCTGGAAATAAGTCATGGTTTCTCTCTGACTTCTGCAAACCTATTTATAGAAAGAGAAAGACTCCTTGTACATTATGGGTGGGACGCGTGGCTCTAATCTACTCAGATAAAGGTAAATTAGGTGGGGGACAGAGACATCTACCAACCTTCATAATTCTATGAAGGGACCAAAGAGAAAAAACTTCTTAATCTTTCTCTTTCTTTCTTTCTATATATACAAACATATATTTGCATAACAACAAATGATGTTAAGATGACGAGAAACTAAGCTATTGCACAGAACTGAGTTTGTACAGTTGATAAAGTGTGAAGAGATCAACTAGGGAATAAAGCTGAAATTACTAATGAAAAAGTTGGGAGCCCTGAAACTTTCATGTTTCTGAACAGTTGAGTTCATTCGATACCACTGAAGACCACAATGTTATAAGTAGAGCCTGAAGAAAATATTGACTATTCATTCATGATTCCAATGACTTCTCAAGTAAGCCTCGACTTGAAAGCGTCCTTTGGCTTTTGCTTTGGGTGTGTAGTTCTTTGTAATGCAGAAAGTGTACATGCATTTCTTAAGGACAGAAATTTAACATAACTGTAATCTGTTCAAAGAAATCTAAAAAGTAATCTGATATTTTTATTACTTTGTAGTTTCATATGAAAATTCTGCAAATGTAATTCATATTCAAGACATTTAATTGTCATATGATAACGGTTAGTATTGATTCATGAATTCTGGTATTTTTAGTCATTAAGCTCTTGTAAATATTAGATTATTTCTTATGTTTGATCATTTCTCAGGTAGCATACAATATATTCTTTATTTTTTCAAAGGTTCATCCCATCAAAGTCAGAGCAACATAATGCCCAAGATGCCACCACCCTCATCATTGCTATACCCTTATCATTGCATCAATAGCCATCTCATTCAGATTTGTGTGTATATATATATATATATACTTCGAATCAGTTTCTTTATAAACTTGTTATTGCATGGATATCACACTTGTTAGTTCTCTTTTATTCTACATGTATGTAAATATTCGTACAAATAATATTCAACATATAATTTTAATTATAAAAGTTGATGATATATGAATTATGATATATATATATACTTTAAAATTATATTTTCTTATATTATTATTATTTTAACATGTATCATAAGAGGAATATTGACGTGCAGCTAATAATACTAAAAAAAATAAAGCCAAATGCACCCTTAGAACACCCTTAAATGCATAGTTTTAAATTTCACCGAAATTTCGTGAAGAAATTTCGGTTTCGGATAAGGTCTCCAAATCTAAAATCCCGTTTACTTGGTTGGAATTATTTCTCAAAATTTTCGGACAAAATGTCTGAAATTTAAATTTCACCGAAATAATTTTTTTTTTCAACTAAAATAATATTATTTTAGAAAAATTTTCATTGAAGATTTTGTTTATTTTGACCTAAATAAATTCTAAACATATGTTAAAAGTAAAAAAAAGGGAAAAAATTTAATTTCAAGCACTATAAATATCTTTAAGGTTACATTTCTTATACACATACTTAACTAAAATTAATACTAATTTAAGTGGGTATATTATTTTGCTTATTATATATATTATTAATTTTTTATATCCTTTTACTTATAAAGGTACACAAATGGATTTTGTACCTATTTAAATGGAAGGATACAAGAAACACAATTTAAGTTTTTAGCTTAAACGTAAATACATGTATTGTTTTAGATGTTAGAATTTGAATCAGATATATTTTTGGATGATCATATATTTTTTTTGGATGTTGTAGTAAAATTGTTGTATTTTTTAGTTTTAAATTTTTGTGTCATTTCACATTATTAATAAAAAAAACTTATTTATTGTTTTTTTCTTAAAAAAATTGTAACTTTCTTAAATAGCATATATTTAAGTAAAGAGATCTCTTTTTTTTTATTAATTAAATTTATTATTTATATTTTAGAAGTTATGAAAAAATAAAAGGAAAAAAGAAATTAGACAAAATTAATCCGATATTAAAATACTTAAAAAAATTAGAATTATTTTGATGAAATATTTGAAATCGGCCAAAATTTTAAACTTTTGACAACTTAATTTCAATCTAATTTTTTAATCTTAAAATTATTTTTGTTCTATTATTTCGCCGAAATATTCGAAATTTCGATTTCGTTGTAAGCTCCGAAATGATTAAAATTTCCGAAATTTAAAATTTAACACTATGCTTAAACGGAAAAAGAAGAGAAATGAAGGGTAATTTCGTGAATGTATCAATGGCCGAAAAGGACGTGCCCGGTTCAGAAAAAGCTGGCGAAAGATATACGAGGTTATGCCTTAAGGGGCAAGAAACGAATCCTTTTGTCTCATTCTTTAATGCATTTATATGATGATGTAGTATCATCCTCATATCAGCATCATTATCATGCATATGATCATGTAGTTCATACATACGTTTTGATACCTTTCTCTATCTAACGTTTGATATTTCCAGTCTTATCAAATTGTAGCATTTTGATTCTAGTGTGTTGAAAATATGCCTTATTTGTCCGTAAGGTTCCATTTATCAACAGGTCATTATCCTCGCCGTCCAAATATTAGGCTTCTTTCTAATCGTATGGCTAAAGTTGGTAAGGTGTTGAGGCACCGTTTGTCATTCATTTTGAGAACTCATTTCACTGCTCAATTAGAGCTATTAACGAGTCGAGTTAGTTCAGCTCGGATTTGGATTCGATTTGTATGACTCGAGCTTGAGTTCTATAATTAAACTTGCGAGTCGAGTTGGGCTTGGAAAAAAAGCTCATTATGTTAACGGACTTTGGCAAAACTTGGATAGGCTCTGCTCGGTTTGTATACAAAGTATATATTCGCGTTCTATCTTATATTATTTATTAATATTAAATATATGTGGTAATATATTATATTATATATAATAATAATTTTCAACGATAATATTAATATATTTAGACGAAGCAAAGTTTTTTTGAGAGCTGAGCCTTTTACAACTCGAGTTTTTTGTGAGTTGGAGGCTAAAATAATTTAATGAGTTTGAGTCCAATTTTTTTTAATGAGCCCGAATCTTGCTCATGGTGTTAAAAAAGAAAGATAAACAAGATGAAGAAGAAATCAAACATAAGATAAAGCTCATTAAAAAGTGTTACAAAGAAAAGCTACAAAAAGTATGATAAATACCTTATAATTAAGGTTAAACATAACAAGTAAAATTACTATTAAAGATAACAGAAAGTTGGACTGACAGGGTCGATGGCTGAGTCATCAATACTTCCCGAGTACCTTAGTAGCATCAATCTCCACATAACAACACATGATTTACGAGCCTGAATCGAACTAGATAAAGCTCGGTTGACTCGTTTATAGTCCTACATAGAATGAGTTTATGATGAGATATCCCTAAATAAGAATGAGAAAAAGCACATTCTCATGGGATCTCTCTCATTCCCGAAATAAGAATGAAATGTTATACGCCAAAACTTCCAACCACCCCACTAATAGTTTTGATATGTCCATGCCATTTTCAAGTGGAGTCTTCCCTTTTATGATACCATTAGGCCATTCACCAATGGAAGGTTAAAGTGATCTCAAATTAATCAATTCCATAGTAGAATGAATTGTGTTTCTTATCCAATATAATTAGTAAGGAGGTGTCAATCTTTCTCTCTGTCTTAATCTTTTTTGTATTGACTGTTTAAAATTGGATCATCATGAAATCATGACCCTAAACTACCATTTGCGTTAAAAGTAGTTCATATGAATGGCATATGATCCTTTGGATATAAATATCTCATTTCACGTTTTGAGCACGTTTCGTTCAGTTATATTTACACAGAAGCAAATTCTGTTGTAGATAAGCTGGAAAATATTGCTCTGAACGATGGATCCTACACTTGGCTACACTCTCTCCTTACGGATCTTCTCCCTTTTCTGGAGAATGATAGATTAGGATGCTCTTACCGTCGACTTGTTTCTACTTGTAATACCCTCCCGGGTGTTGACTGTATGTTTTGATTTCTTCTTCTCTCTCTCTCTCTCTCTCTCTTTTTATATATATATATATATATACCAAAAAAAAAAAAAAATCCTTTGGATATAAATAATCGAAAGGTGGCTATTATTTTATTTTATTTTTGGATAAATTTTACTTACACATCCTCGCATATCTCTGACAATTGCAGTCAGATCTCTTATAATTTTTTATATTCCATTAATTTTCTTTAAGGTTTTGTACTAGATTGCAGAAACCTTCCCAGACTGACAAAAATTGTTGATATCAAATTGCTTGATTTCTAGACTGTTTTATCCTTGAATTATTATTATTATTATACAAGCAAAAAGATATGTATACCATTCGTTAAAGTGAAAAAAATAAATAAATCTTATGATAGAAATTACAGTTGAAGGACATCTAAAAACATTGAAAAGAAAGTAAAAAATCTCGTAGGCTTCGTTTGGATAGCTGGAATGTAAAGGAAATATGATTTTCTTACATAATATGCTTGTTTGGAAATCCTGAAAGTATGGGTTCCACACAAATTAAATGTTTCATTCAAACTCCCTTGATTACAAAAAAAAAGAAAGGTCATTTTTGTTTTATGATAAAAGTGAAAAGAATTTGTGGGGCAAGGAGAAGAGCATGTTCCCCATGCTACCCTTCACTATCAAAACTTCTTTTTTCCTGCACTTATACAATGAAGGTTAAAATTGGGCATACGAAAAAACCTTTTCATTCATTCTAATTAACCAAGCATCAAAAACAAATTTTTTTTGTCATAATCATACGTTTTCTTTAAACAACCAAACAACTATTGGAAAAATAAAAATTTCATTTTCCAACATATTACTTTTCGAACTAACGTTTTAACATACTCTTGACATCCAAACAGAGCTGGTGTATGTCGAATTAACATACAAGGTTAAAGACAACACTTGAATCACCTTCAACCTTAGTGTTCTCAACACTCCCAATCTCAATTCCTTTCTTACATGTTATCGTTTATGCTACTAAAGCTATTGTCTTTTCGATTAGAAGTGAGAATCCAAAAATAACAATTCCTTCCTTTTGTTGGATGTTTTTTTTTGGAAGGGTAATTAATATATAGAGGAAAGAAAAAAAAAAGGGGGAGGGGGGAGGGGGAGAATGTACAATGAAAGGAAATATCAGGCTTTCTGTGGTGGCAAACATACCCCCACAGCAAAGCACACAGCAGTTTACAACATATCACCCAAGCAAGTGTACAAAAAGGCTCAAAGCCATAAGCAACTAAGGGGACTCATTGAGAAATCAATCCCCACTTCACAAAGAAATTTAGGTGAGGATCATGTTCAACCGAAGGGAAGCAACTGATATCTTTGGTACGAATGGAGGCCTTAACATCCTCAACAATGTTGTGGAGGATCTTCTGAGACGAAGTAGTAGTACCCTTGAAGAGCCGGGAGTTCCTCTCACTCCAAATGTGATACACTGCAGCATTGAACACCAACCTTTTCATACGAGCAACAAGAGGGGTACCAGAAAACTGGGCAACACACCAAATTACCTCATCAGACCAAGGAAGGGGAGAGTGAGGAATGGCACATAACAGTAACAACTCTCTCCAAATCACAGCAAAGAAATCACAGGAAAAGAACAAATGAGTGTGTGATTCCAATTCCTTGTGGCACAGGGAGCATGAAGAGCCAGTGATGATACTCATCGATATCAGTCTCTCCTGGGTAAGCGGATGACCCAAGATAGCCATCCACGTGATGAAGCTATGGTGGGGGATATTACCATTAAACCACCTTAGCATGAATCAAGGCACCTTAGCAGAGGATACCCTCAGAGAATTCCAAGTAGATTCGATGCTAAAAACACCCGACTTTGAGGGGCACCAGTGCCATTGATCATAAGGGATCATTTTAATGTTGATTGAGGGAAGAGAATCCCACAAAGAGAGGGGCTGAGCTCTAGGAGCAGGGGAAACCCACCCTCCATTGACAATCAGTTTGTCAACAGTCATATCAATGGAAAAACCCAGTTGGTGAAGCTGCCTGTCAGTAATATGCTCAATGAGAGGACTGTTAGGATGCCAATTGTCCCACCACACAACAACTGAATTCCAAAGGGAGGTATTCACTTTCAAGAGTTTGTAGGCTTTATCGAAGAGGCTCAGTAGCTTCCTCCAAACCCATGTACACTTAGTAGGAACATTTATGGCCCATAAGCTCTTACCCTTGAGCTTATAAGCATGGGTCCATTTAACCCAAAGAGATTGTTTATCATTGAAGAGGAACCACAACTGATTTAGGACGGTTGCAACATTCCACCAATGTGGATTAATCAAGCTTAAGGCCCCCTCATCCAAGGGCAAGCACACTTGCTCCCAATTGACATTGCGAATCGTTTTGCTTAAGGAAGACCCCACCCAAAGGAAATTAGCGCACATATGGTTGATCATATTCAGGACTTTCTTAGGAATGATAAATACATAAAGCCAGTAAACTTGGAGGGGAAAAATCACAGCTTTAAGTAGTTGAAGCCTACCAGCGTAAGAGAGACAGTTTCTCTTCCAGCCACTAAGTTTCAACCGAATGCAATCAATCAAGGAGCAGCAGTCCCTAATCCTTAGCTGAGTTGTAATTAGGGGAAGGCCAAGATGCTTCACAGGGAGGTTGCCAAGCTTCATTCCCAAGTTCTAACTCAAGGAATCCTGAGCAACCTTATCAACACCAAATAGGAAATAACAGCTCTTATCCAAGTTAACAGCCAGACCAGTGACGGACTTGAATGTCACGAGGCAGTTAAGTAGATATTGAGTAGATATGTAATCAGTAGACGAGAACAAGAACATGTCATCAGCAAAAGACAGGTGGGTCAAACTTATTTTGCTACACATAGGGTGGTACCCAAATTCTAGGGGCAGGTTGCTCACAATAATATGATAAAGGATCTCCATCACAAGCACAAAGAGATAAGGGGGGATAGGATCTCCCTGACGAAGACCCCTCATACCTTGAATGAAGCCATGAAGTCCCCCATTCAAAATAAGAGAGAAAGAAGTAGTAGAGATACAAGCCATTGTCCAGTTTATAAATGCATCAGGAAAGTTCATAGCCCTTAACATCCTAGGAATGACTGCCCAACTTACAGAGTCATAAGCTTTGCTGATATCCACCTTCAAAGCACACCGGGGCTTTCCTCCCCCTAAGTGATAGTCGTGAAGTAGATCATGAACCAGCAGAACATTATCAGAGATTCTCCTACCCGGAATAAAGGCAGATTGATATTTACCAACAAGATCATCCAAGACAAGTTTGAGTCTGTTAGCAAGGAGCTTGGATATACATTTATATATAGTGTTGCAGCAGGAAATAAGGCGAAAGTCACTGACCTTAGAAGGAGACACTCCTTTAGGCACAAGGGTAATTAGAGTATGGTTGTGCTGCTTAAGCATTCTACCAGTCACAAAGAGGTCCTTAACAGCTTCCAAAAAATTCTGCCCAATTATACCCCAAACTTTTTTGAAGAAGGAGTTAAACCCATCAACTCTAGGTGCTTTATCATCTTTAAGGCTCTACAAACAGGCCTTAATATCCTCATCCGTCGGAGTCTCACAAAGGAGGGAACCCTGCTCCATAGAGATCCTCTTCAAACCCAAGGCATCAAGGCATAGGGGGGAAACAACATTATAGTCCCCTAGCACAATCCAAGGCTTGTTAACAGGTTGGAAGAGTGTAGCTTGCGGTAAAGGTTCCTCATAGTAACCGGATCATTGGTCCCATAAACAAAGGACATGATACAAGCTTTGTTCAGATTCTTAAAATACACATCACAAGAGATAACTTGATCTGATTTGGAGATAACAGTAAGCTCAACTTCAACCTTATCCCAAACCACCCAAATATGCCCATTAATGGATTCACTATAGTTGTTGACAGACTCCCAGAAGGGAGTAATATTTGAAACAATTTTTTGAAACTTACTAGGCCTAACACGAGTCTCAATTAGGCCACAAACACAAATTTTGTTCCAAGATATAAACTGCTTAATCTCCTTCTGTTTTGCAAGATCGTTTAGACCTCGCACATTCCACACAGCAGCACTAGTCATTTGGAAAGAGCTTTCTTCAGGGCACCCCTGGTTGCCGAAGCAACACACTCCCCATCATCAAATTCAAGCTCAACAACTTTGTTTTTCTTACCTGCACGCCTCTTCTTATTCTTCTTAGGCTGGGCGATAACAAGATTATGCATGGTATCATTAGTTTCCTCTCCTAAGACATCAAAGGGAGGGAGGAAAGCTAGTGGCATAGGGCTTCCAGGAGGGCAATCCCTTACAGTTGCAACAAGATTGCACCTAGGAGAGTGAGTTTTGGCTGTAGAAAAGTCAGTAATAGGTCCAACACAAAGGTCAGGTGTCACGCCTCAAAACCCGTAACCCGAATCCCTAGGTGGGATAACACGAATCACGAGACGCGACCTTCAGGATCTATTTCTGGACCGCGGATCAGCAAATCATAACCAAAAGTACGATGAAATAAAATCATATTTATTCATCACAGAGTGCGGAAGCTAACAAAATAAATAACATCACCATAAATGAATAACTAATGGGCACCCCAGCGGGGCCCTTATTACAACCATTATCCAAAAATTCAAAAGAAAGTAACTACTAGTCTGTAAACAATAGTAAAGCAATGAACTGCAACTCAAGGCGCGCCGCCTCCACAGTCACGAGCTCGGCTTGCAACATGAATAAGTTGCTGAGCATGGAAAGCTCAGTGATAGTACTAAACCATCTTACTACGGTAACAATTATAAAATCATCAAACCACAGTCGAGATAAACAACAGAAACGATATGTATGTTCAATTATGATATATGATGTATGAAGATGTCA
>JAUPMG010072951.1:0-13107 GCA_031762675.1 Pachysandra terminalis
AAGATTCAGATTATTAGATATGTTTTTGAACTTCAAAATGATGTATGTATTATAGAAAAAAATAAAAATGAGGAAAACATTGTTACAATTGAGCTTTACAATTTCATGCAAATATTGCTAAATGTTGTTAGCCATCATTTGTGGTGCTTTCAACCTTCTTGAGGCTCTATTTCACATCAAAAGATCCCCTATAGATGTCGAAGATTAAGGTCACTAAATGAAAGTTTGCATTGAGACGTTATCGTCACACACCTTTTAAAACAATGTGTTAAACATAGAAAGAGAACTGAGATTTTTGACAAGGAGGAAGATATAAACTTAGATTAAATGGATGCCTTACCTTGAGGCATAAGCATCACGTGCCTTTTAAAACAATGTCTTAAACATAGAAAGAGAACTGAGGTTTTTGACGAGGAAGATGTAAACTTAGATTAAATGGATTTGCTACACTGAAAGAACATGTTTTCATTGTTGTAACTAGTGGAATCTGAATGTTAAAGCTAATACCCACATGGAGGATTTCTGCTTCTTCCTTTATTTGACGTGGAAAGAAAGTTGCACAGTAAAACTTCTACCATGTTTTAAAGATAGATGTTGTTGCAGCTTTCGTTTCGATGGCTCAATGAAGTAATCTTCTAGAAGTAGTGGAAATTCTTCCTTTTTTCCTCCCCATTTTCTTACTGGTTTCTTGGCTTGCTTGCAAAGCTCGGTCTTTACAATCTTTTAATAATTTGGTGTGTTCATATTGATATGTCTATTGCAAATTTGCAACAGAAGCTGTAGCCCCTCCTTAAGCAGCTTTCTAATTGTAAACAATATACGATAGATTTCATCATCATCATCCTTCCATCTTTCTTTCTTTTTCTTTTCTTTTTTATTAGAAAATCTTAGTAGTCATCAATTTCTGTATGCTTCTTTGTCATCATCATCCATCCATCTTTCTTTATTTTCTTTTCTTTTTTATTAGAAAATCCTAATAGTCATCAATTCCTGTATGCAACCTTTTTTTGTTGTGGACTTTCAATTCCAAGTGGCCAACTTATACATATATACTCAAATGCGTGCACACACGCATACATATATCTTGCTGTTATTAAAATTAAAGTAAAATTTTATTCTTCAGAATATTTATCTTCAAATTTATTATTGACATTTTTACCCTCAAGTATTTTATTATTTAAATGAAAATATCATATTTACAAGTAATAAAATTTTCATGTACATGCTTAGAGAGAGAGAGAGGAGGAGCGGGAGGGGGGGTTGAAGCTCTAGGAAGACTGATCATTGATTATTAACTTTGAATAAAAGGGTTCAAAGCATATATAATTTGCATTTACATTCGTAAATACAAAACTAGATTTGTGGAGGGATACTTTGGAATCAAATGGTTTTAGCTAAGTCGAATCAAGACAGAGTATGGAATGCAACTATAGTATGGATTGGAGCTAGGGTGAAGCATTGATAAGAATTTAGTAGTCAATAAATTTTCCAAAGTGATCACTTTTGTTATCTTGGTTCAGTTATTCATATGGAGGATACTGAAGAGGATGTTGTATGTGGAATTTGAGCTAGATTACTTAAGTGGAGAGATACATCTGAAGTGTTACACATTCACCTCAAGTTGAGAGTAGTAAATTATATATTATTGTCATGAGACCAGCTATAATATATAGAGCAGAATGCTAGAAAACTAAGCAGTAACATTCATAAGATCAACTTATTTGAGATGAGGATGCTAAGATAGATGTGTAAAAAGACTAAGGCTAGAATGGATGTATGAGAAAGAGTCTAGGAGGATCCAATAGGTGATAAAATAAAGAAAGCCGGTTGAGAAGGCTTAGGCAGGTAAAATTAAGTCTCGGAGGTGCCTGTAACTGTAAGAAGGTGCAAGATACTGCAAGTTAAAGGTTCCAACTTCCAAAGTGGCTTTAGGAAGACCAAAGAGGATCGGTTGAGTCTATTAGAAATGATTAGAGGTCTAAATGGGCCGGCTGTAAAAGTTCACTGGCCTGAATTTCAATTACATTGAACTGGGAGCATTGGGTTGAAGTCTATCCAAATTAGACAAAAGCTCGGCACATTTATGCCCTTAAATATTATTTCAAAGCACAAAAGTTAACTAAGCTAGAATTAGAAAAATGCTTTGCATATTTACATAAAATTATATCAACGCATAGAAGCTAACTAAATGTATCATTTTTGACAAGTTGGAATGGCAGAACAATTTCATGTAGCCAAATCCTACTGGTTGAGATGAGGCATTTTTGTTGTTGCTCTTTTTCTTCCCTTTTTGCTCTTAGAGGCCTTTTTTTTTATACCTTTGCTTTCATTATTTTTATTTTTTATAAAACTTCCACTTATATAATTTTTTATGTTGTTTTGGACCTGGTATAACTTTTTTGTATTCTTTTATTACCTAGCATTGAGGGAAATCATGTGTTTATTGGTTATTTTTGTGTTAAAAAGTATTTACGTTTAGGCAAAGGGATTATTCTGTGTTACCAAGTTCAGTTTCTTGGTGAGGCAGGTTTTTGTCACGTGGAGGCATGACTAGCAAATTCAGACTGTTTACTTGAGAAGGGACCCCTTGAATATGCTACATGGACATCACAAGCCTTCCACCCATAGAGACTCCATTTATACCTATGCACTGGCTTTTGTCACGTATGATGCCATTTTAAAATTTATAATATTTTGAAGTGCTTTCTATCATGTGCCACATGTTAGGTGGATTTGGAGTGAAAACGTGGCATTGAAGTGGGACTATTTGTGAGAGCAAGTGGACCAGTGCGGTGTATATGTATATATATATATATATCTTAGTGGGAAGGGTGGCAGCCTCCTAAGCCTCCCTTCTTGAATCCTCAATTCTCATAATTTTGGGTTTTTCATATTAAAAAAGTTGAATTAAATGACCAATCAAAAGTTAATAAAATATAATTATTGATTGGCAAGTGGGTCCCAAATATAATTAGAACCAAATCACCTAAAATCTTTCTTCACTTTCCTAAAACCACTTTAACTCTTTACAAAATAAAAATAATAATTAAGAGTGGTTTTAGGTATATTATATAATTATTAGTTGGTAAGTGGTCCTAAATATAAGTAGAACCAAATCACATAAAATCTCTCTTCACTTTCCTAAAACCACTGTAGCAAAAGTTAATCAAATATAATTATTAGTTGACAAGTAGGTCTCGAATATAATTATAATCAAATCACCTAAAATCTCTATTCACTTTCATAAAACACTCTAACAAAAGTTAATGAAATATAATTATTAGTTGGTAAGTGGGTCCCAAATATAATTAGAACCAAATCGCCTAAAATTTCTATTCACTTTCCTAAAACCACTCTAACAAAAGTTAATAAAATATAATTATTAGTTTGCAAGTGGGTCCGAAATATAATTAGAACCAAATCACTTAAAATCCCTCTTCGCTTTCCTAAAACTACTCTCTACAAAATAATAATAACAATAATAATAATAATGAAGAGTGATTTAAGGGATATTAACAAATCCTATTCACTAACCTTACAATTTTCTTAAAATATCTCTAGAAATTGATTACCTTAAAATCATTTCATATCTCTCTCCACTTTCCTAAAACGACTCTAACACTTTCTACAAAATAAAAATAATAATTAAGAGTGACTTTAAGTGTTCTTAATATCTTAAAGTCACTCTTAATTATTATTTTTATTTTGTAGAAGGTGTTAGAGTTGTTTTGCAAAAGTGGAGAGAGATTTGAAATGACTTTAAGGTAATCAATTTCTGGAGATACTTTAAGAAAACTATAAGGTTAGTGAGTAGGATTTGTTAATATCCCCTAAATCACTCTTAATTATTATTATTATTTTGTAGAGAGTGGCTTTAGGAAAGTGAAGAGAGATTTTAGGTGATTTGGTTCTAATTATATCTGGGACCCACTTGCCAACTAATAATTATATTTTATTAACTTTTATTAGAGTAGTTTTGGGAAAATGAAGAAAGATTTTAGGTGATTGGGTTCTAATTATATTTAGATCCACTTGCCAACTAATAATTGTATTTTATTAACTTTTGTTACAGTGGTTTTAGGAAAGTGAAGAGAGATTTTAGGTGCTTTAGTTCTAATTATATTTGGGACCCACTTGCCAACTAATAATTATATTTTAATAACTTTTGATTGGCTGAAAGCCATTTAATTCAACTTTTTTAATATGAAAAAAACCCAAAATTGTGAGAATTGATAATTCGAGGGGAAGGCTTAGGAGGCCTCCACCCTTCCCATTAAGATTGTTATATATATATATGTGTGTGTGTGTGTGTTTGTATTTACATATGTGATCAAGAAAGGGCAATATATTCTATTCTACATATAGGAGTATATAATAAAAAATGAGAAAAGAGCCAAGGCTCTTTGTACACAATAAGTTTGCAGGGAGGTCAACAAATAGGAAGGCTAGCCTTTCACTAATTACCTATCCAAAGCCTCCCATAATTATCTACAGAATCTTAATAAAACAGTTCCTGAAATTCAGGAAGGACAGAAGCTCACTGGAAGAGAAGCGAGTTGGTACTTCTTAGCACCAAGTCAACCCTATGCTCTTTACCCTTAAAAAATCTGAAGTTTTTATGTCCCCAAATAGCCCAACTGATTGGAGCAGGACTAGAACCCAATGCAGTTCCTGTCTATATCTTCCTTTCTTCCAACCCCAAGAAGATAATATCTGCAAAACTATTTGGTTGAACCCAACTGACGCTGTATTTCTTCAAAAAGGAACACTGCAATCCTTATGCTACCTCGCAATGGACAAGAATGACCTACAGACTTTGAGTCCCCTTTACACATCGCACATGTTAGGGATGGACCATTCCCTCACCGAATGATCAGCTGTTAGAATCTTGTCTAATGATGCTATCCACATAAAAAAAAAAAAAAAAGGCAACCTTGTAGAGGATAGGTGACTTCCAAATCAGCTTTGACGGGCCAAATGTATTATACTCTCGAGCCAAGAAAAGAAAGGAGTGAACAGAGAATATCCCGTTCTTCTGCTCAACCCACTTCTTACAATCGCAATCATTCACAACCTTTTCTCACTGCTGGCATGCATATGTAGTATGTACACATGGCATGCAGATATCTGGGCCTTGATTTTAGTCTGTTTACCATTGTCCCTTTTGTGACTTCAAAAGCTTTTGATGTGTTATGCACTTATATGAATGGTGTGGACTGGGAGTTTCATTTCTTCCATCTTCATATCTGAATCATATGGTCTCTTAACTAATCTTCATGTTTGAGGCACTTATTTGTGGTTTGATCTAATCACCTTGTTAATTTTTTGGTACCTTCCTTATCTCTAGTCACCTGTTTGACTTGTTGATTTTTGTAGCTATGGGCTGATATGGATCTGCGCTACATTATTCTTTGTGATTGCATCCCTTGGAAACTGTGCCACCTACCTGATGCACAAACGGAGCGAAGGTGGCACATCATGGAACTTTGATGTCAGCTATATGAATGTTGCAGCTTGTGCAGTGTACGGTTATGCTCTAGTGGTGCCTGCAGCATTTTACTTCTTGCTTCAGTATCTCGGATCAAATCCAAAACCAAGTCTTGTTCGCCTATGGTGTATGTGGGGATATTCTCTCTTCATCTTTATTCTAAGCTCCGTAAGTAATTACCTCACATGATTGTTGGTTTCACTTTGATAAGATTAACTAAACGAATTTCAAACCAAGAAAGAAAGATAAAAATTTCCTTCATCACTCATCTTCCTATGTTGTTTAAATGTATAAAAATGGCCCAGACCACATAATCAACGTTTTCAGTCAGGATATTTCCCACTCAAAACAGGCTTGTTTAGTTTGCCCTGACAATCTGATTGAATTAAATTTTGAGTCTAGGAAGAAACTTGTTGAATCAGTACTGCAGACTCTGTATATCTGCTAGGGGTGTCAATTAGTTCAGTTTAAACTGAAAACCGAACAAAACAAACCGAAAAAAGTCGGTTTGGTTTGGGTTTTTTCATTTTGGTTTCGTTATGGTTTAGAAAACAAAAAAACCGAATTAATTCGGTTTGGTTTTCGGTATTTCTGCATAAATCTTATGTTTCAACTGCTTTGCAAATGGAATAAAACAGGAAACTTGTTTTAGATTGAAGTCTTTCTCTATTTGTTATCGTAATGTCACTATTAAGTATTAACTGCCTAGTTCTTCTTAGCGAGCAGAAGGCTTTTTTTACGATTGATAGGAATCTTCTATTGATAGTATTCATTTCTTGAGTATAAAAATCTTCATCAAGTAAATCAGCCTCTCTGTAAAATTACCTGTAATATTGTCATTACAGCTTCGTCTTTGACATTTTACCTGAACTATGTTTATTAGTTTCTGTTGATTATCCCGGTGGAGATTCTACGCTGGATCATCATAATTCTTACTGGTGGTACATCAGCTTGCTTTGTTTCAATGAACATCAAGTCTTACATACCGGGTAGTGATCTCATGGTGGTTGTAGTGGCTTCATTTGTATTGCAAATGGCTCTGGCTCTTTTTATCAAGATCTGGTTCTTCTCATGATCCTCTCCACATGTAGAGTAAAACCTTCACTTATGTTCTCCATGTATACGAAGATATTGCTTCTGTGTTGTGTTCCACTTGTGTAATTTTGCTTCTTTCGTCGTTTTTCAAGTACTTTGAAGTTGTTGTAAGGTTCTGAGAAAGAAGTCGAAGAGAATGTTTTTTTTTTGCAAGTAATCTTGTAGGGAGTTATCCTTGATTTTAATGGATGAGAGCATTTTTTTTCTGATCTTCTTTTCATGTAAATATATTTTGAAAAGCCAGAAAGTATTTGACTGTTTCTTCATCTTCTTGTTTTATCTACATTTTCAATACGCAAGAAATGCCCTTTCAGTTGACTGGAGCTGCAAAAAGGCAACTGCTTTACTCTGGATTTTGTGTTTTGAACTCGAGAATATATTAATTCTACTATTTTTGGGTGAACTAATGCCAGATTGGGTTTGGTTACAGCAAGAGTGGGGTTGTTTCTTTTTTGCATTATTTGGTAAATTTATGGGAAATTCATAGACATGGTTAAGGCCTTGTTTGTCGTCGCTATCTATGGGACATGAAGCCGTGTCTAGACCTAGAAGGGCTTCTTACACGGTGCTTGGGTGTTTGGTGATACTTCTGAAAGCTGCGTTGGATAGAAGTGCTTCTTTAGGAAGTCTATTTTGGTGAAGCGGGTGTGGAGCTGTTTTTAAAAACTGTGTTTACAGAAAGCAATTAGCCATGTTTAAATTTAAATTTAAGTGAAACTTTTAAAATAACAAAATTATTCTTTCATTTTTATTACACATTCTTTGAAAAGACAGACAAAAGTATCCAACCTGCCTAAATTTATGTACAGAACATCCTTTTACCTAACTTTTCTCACCAAGCATAATTTTTAACCAAGGGCTTTGATTCAAAGCCCCTTTTTGACAAAGCCCTTCATATTGAAACCCTTCCATTTATATAAAGCTACGCAAAATAAACCCCAGTATCATCTGGAGCTAGCAATTTCTGAATCGACCTGTCATCCCGCTCAAATCCATTCTGGTGAAACAACAGGTTTGGATTGATCCATTTATTAATTGGGTTGGGTTTCGGGGTTTACTTATCCGCCTAAAAAGGGGTCAACTCGAGTCCAACCTTAAGTGATTTTTAATAGATTTATAATTTTATTTTAAATTATATTATTATTTATAAATATTTTTAAACTTACAAGTTAAATAAACATATCTTTTATTTTTTTTGAAAAAAGGTCATGTTCAATAATTATTTTTATAATGTTTATTAAAATTTAATATATTAAATGAGGTTATATTTTATTCTAATTTAGAATTAAAATTTTAAAAATAAATAATTTAAAACATGGGTTCTATCATTTTCAACATGTTAATAAACGGGTCAAATCTGACCCAACAAGTTTAAGTCCAAACCCGTTAACTACCGCCCAAATCCGACTCACCTGACTCGTTGCCAGCTCTAATATGATCCACTTAGCTGTTACATGACGTGATATCTCAAACTAGCTGGACATCCTAATTAAAAACTGGAATAAATTACTCTTATCAACTTATCAAATTCGAGATCCAAGTTTCTATGGGCTATTTGGCTCACTAGAAATAATGCTATTTTTGAGATTGCATCTCTCTCCGTTACTTTAATCTGTTTGCAGAAATTTCAAAAGAATTCGATTGACTTAATAGAAGTTGATGTGGTTGCTTGCAAGGATAGGAGACAGTATAAGGATGTCATAGTTTGGTGGTCTTTCCCCCTATCGGACTACACAAAAATCAGTTTCGATGGTGCTGTTTAAAGACATCCGAGCATGACTGGAACTGGTGCTGTTTGTCGAAATGATACGGGTCAGTTCCTTTGCGGCACTGCTTGGCGGCTAGGTATTATTGAAACCTTGATTGCAAAAGGAACGTCGTGCTTGGAAGGGATTAAACTTGTACTACACATGGGTACAAAAACATCATCGTCGAAAGCGACTGGACAAATCATACTTGAACTTGCTGGGAAATCTTCTTGTGCGTGAAAATCTGAGAGCTTGATTCGGGATGCGAAAGATATGCTTACACGCTTTGATAATGAATCACGTACTTGGCTTCGCACTCCACCGAAAGCTATTTTACCTTTTCTGAAGGATGATAGGCTAGGATGTTCCTACTATGGTCGTATTTCTTCTTGTAATACCCAATCGAAAAATTATATGATTAACTTATTTATATAATTAGTCTTTTCTACCAAAAAAAAAAAGAGGTCCAAGTTTACTTTGTCAAGAATCAAACAATGAGATAAGATTAGGTGGTCAGCATAATGTGTACAATAATGCCTATAATCAAATATCCAAATACCATCAGAATGAATAGTTTGGATTTGGCAAAGAATTTCTTGAGCAGGATTGGAGTTGCTTTATGTAGCCTTCCTCATAGTATCCAAATGCCAACAACTAAACATCTTTAACACATTAATATCATGTAGGGATGGCAATGTGGCGGGTTCAACGGCTAACCCACCCCCGACTTGCCTTTAATGATTAGGATTTGGTAACCCATAGGTTGGGTTTGGGTTCGGGTTTAACTCAACCCACCCCTGTTGCCATTCGCTTATATTTTATAAGTAAATTTATCTAACAAATTAAAGATGTGTTTTATAATTGAGTCATACCTATCCCGCTACAAGGTTTAATATTTTGAGTTTAGGGTTTATGTTTCTTTTTAGGGTTTCAAGATTACGAGTTAATATTTTAAATTTTTTTTTTGGGTGACGTGGAATCTCCGATCTCACTCGGTAAGAACAAAATAAACCCCGGATAGATAAACCCAACCCACAAAAACCATATATCATAGTTTCAGTTCTTAAACCGGTGTACCGGAGAGCTTGTCAGTTGAACTAACCTATTTAGGATTTTAGAATTATTAAGTTTTAATGTTTAGGATTTATCTAATTTTTTATATTTTATATTTTAATTTTTTTTTTCTTAAATCTTCTTCTAACTGTTTTTGGTTTTGAGTTCGAGTCAAACTCTTACTTTGCCAGTGGTTTCTCCAAATCTACGTGGAATAACGTGATCAAGCGGCGGACCTCCACGGGTGATCTAATCACGGCTCATATTAAAATGGCCTCCGACGCCGTGCTCCTTCTCTCTCTCCCTCGGTCCACCTGATAAAAAATCTCTGGAGATTGGTTCTTCCGAGTCGCAGGAGCTAAATCCGCTCTGGTGCAACAGACGGCATGGATCCTACTCGAGCTTTCGTCAAGGACGTTAAACGTGTCATCGTCAAGGTTGCTTGCTTCATCTCCTTCTTCCTTCAGCAGATTTTTGCTTATTCACGCGCAATCTGTTTTTCATGCGAGCATTGGATCGTTTGTTCTGGTGTCGTTTCGATGAACCCTAATTTATACTATAATGTGATCCTTTTGTGCTTCGAATTCCGCTTCTCTTTCCTAAAAGAAATGAGATGGTTGAAGTATTGTAGTTGTTTATTTTATTTTCTTGGATTAGTGCTGTTTTGGTTCTACGTAGCTGGGATCCTGATTTAGGTTAATTTTAGAGTTGCATAAATCCCTTTTTTTTTCTTTTTTTTCTTTTCCTGATTCAATGTATAAGAGTTTGAGCTCTGTTCTTCTACCCGCAGAGCTTTTCCAAATACAAAAGTCTTTTAATCAGTTTCTTAGGTTAATTTTAGGTTATCAGACCTTCAAAGTATCTGATGCTTTGAAAGCTATAAAAAAGTTATTTTATTATCTCTCTGAGTTTGAGATTTTATACTGATAAGTTCTGACTCAAGACATTTAGGCTTCGTTTGGCATTGCTTAATTAAGTATTTATTTTGGCTTTTAACTTGTTAAAGTATTGGCAACATTAAATGGCTAAGTTCCTACCTATAAGCAGTAAAGGAAGATTGGCTGTAAGGAGAAGTTTCTGAGAGCAACTCCTTATCACTACTCACTTATGCTGGAAGTTGATTTGTATAAATTAGTAGAACTTTAAAAATAATATTTTTAGCCTCAATTGCTTTAGTAAAACTGTGAAAAATGACATTTTTGTCCCCAAACTTTGAGAAAATTCATATTGTTTTTGCCTTGACAAAGCACTTAAGTAGTTGTTCTTACCAAAGACTAATTTTTTTTAGAATAAGCAACTTATTGCAGCTGTGGATAAGTGCTCACATTGAGTCACTTGTCCAAAAGTACTTACCCAAAAGCACAAGCAGGCCAAAGCACATCCCTATCTTACTTTACAAAGTCACAAGGAGCAATGTGAATGCAATTCATTTCCATATTTTTGTTGATCAATAGGAATGAATTAGTTTGATCACACTGATAAGTGATAAGCTCAATCATCCTTGCCGAACAATGTCATGGTCACACATTTCTTTCAAAGTCATGGAGGAATAGGTAAAATCATTTCAAAGAACCTGATGGTGTGGCTTGCCTTTTCTGCAAAGACTGTTTATGTACATGTTCAAGTGTAGTGTTTATAATCAGAGCAAGATTTTGCTTATGTACATGTTCAATTGTAGTTTTTATAATCAGAGCAGGATTCCTGTTTATTCAGATACCTCTTTAAGTATAGCCACTTCAAATTGCAGCTGCTCAGTCTGTAGAATTGCATAATAGAAGAAGGGAGAATGAGCAATAAAAATCATGAGAAGGGGTCTCATCTTTCCATGATGCAGTAACTTCTTTTATAAAAAAAAAAAAAAAAAGGCTGAACACAAACATTTTTTCACTTCCATTATTCTGGATCAAGAATCCATAAAGAGTGTTATATAAAGGACGATGCTACACATTGAATTGTATTTGGATGGCTTAAGTGAAGATGCATGTCTGGAGTGTTATGTATTTTGGCATATTGCATAAAAGCTAAAATAAAAATTTTATAAGGCAGGTTATGCTTGTTATGATGTATGAAATTGAATGTTGGGCAATAAAAGAAGCAACGTATCTGTAGGATGGCTGTAATTGCATGAGTATAGTTACAGGAATGTCCTGCTGAAGGAGGATTTGAAAGGATTAGATGAGACCAAAAGAACATATAGGATTGATAGATTGAGATTGCATAACAAGATTCATGCTATCGGCCATAACTAGTTGGGAACTTGGGATAAGGCATGGATGATGAATACAAGTAGTTGCATGAGTATAGTTACAGTAATGTCCTTCGATGAGATAAGTGGTTCTAAATATATGCTAAACTCCATCTGGAATGTCTTCTAGAGAGCTTTTTTGCTGTTTTAGTCCTTACATTCTTTCTTACTAATTCTATGCCTGTTCCAAAAATATGCATTCATGCGAGGGCTGTTCTTTTCACTTGTAGTGAAATCTATTCATTTTATTCTGGTTTTTAGCTGTCAATGATTACAAATTTTAGGTGTGGGAAGTCCCTTTTATGCAGAGGTTTCCGAGGATAGCGTTGCTAGCTACTAATTTTAACGCTTGGGTGAAGGATTACCTTGTTTTAAAGGAGTCGGGATGGAGTTGGGATCTCAGATTAAGGAGGAATGTGTTTGAGTGGGAAGAAGAGGAGGTTGTGAGGTTACTTGAGGAAGTTTATAAGACCTCCTTAAGAGAGGAAGGGGATATCAGATTGTGGAGATGGACAGCAGAAGGTATGTTCTCAGTTAAATCTATGTATCATTCTCTTGGGGAGTCGTCTTTGTGGGATGATCCTTGGAGGTTGATCTGGAACTGTGGTACACCGTCCAAGGTTGCATTCTTCTTGTGGACGGCTGTTGAAAATAAATTACTTATAGTGGATAACTTGAAGAGAAGTGGTTGGTCGCTGGCTTCTAGATGCTGTTTTTGTAAGAAAGAAGAGGAATCTGCTGCGCATTTATTCCTGCATTGCGAGTTTGTTCGAGGTATTTGGTATGCTTTCTTTCGTAGATTTAAACTGTGTTGGGTCTTACAACATAATCTCAAGGAGGTTTGTTGGGGGTGGAAGAGAGTAGTAGTAGGAGTTCTACTTTGTGGAACTTATGCCTTGCGGTCATAACCTGGTCAATCTGGTACGAAAGGAATTGCAGAATTTTTGAAGACAAGGAAACTCACGTTCAGAAACTGGTGGATAAGTCTGTTTCTCTGCTTTTTTTGTGGTTATTGAATTACCCAGAATTTAGGGGTTCTTTGTTTGAAGATTTTGATCATTGCTGGGGTTATATTGGGATTAGTTGGAATGTACAGATTCTGGACAGTTTGGGGGGTGTAGTGCATTTTTGTTTATTAGTAGTTTTTGTAAAGAAATGTAAGTTCTGTTAGGACAGTCTTTTTATACACATATATATATATATACTCCCGCTTGCTGCCGTCGAAAGAGTTTGAATCCAATCCGATTTACTCTTCCAACGGGACTCTTTTCCTGTTCTGCTTGCTGCGAGCTTTCTGGCAACTACAGGGCTTTCAAAGACAACCTGTTTCCGAGCTTTCCTAGGATTCGTTTTCTGGTTTGTTCCCAAATACTCAACTGACCAATTAATTCCTTATAACGTACTCTATTTTTCTTTGACAAATAAGACAGCAACCGTTGGCGTTTTCCCAGAATTTTCTGTAGACCCCTCTGAGATAA
>JAUPMG010072962.1:0-13107 GCA_031762675.1 Pachysandra terminalis
AACTTGTGATGACGAATTGGCCCTCTCGAGGTGGCTAACCTAAAGATAACGAATTTGACGTATATCTTGAAATGATTCTCCTACTAAGAGCGGATGTTTCGAGAAGATATTCAGATTTCCAAGTATACACTCTTTAGAATGTATAATTACATAACTAGCCTTGCCAGGTGTCATGATATGATTGGAGGGAATCAATTTTCAAATTGGCTCATCGTCAGTACCGGTACACCGGTGGAGCTGTCGACAGGGACTAAAAACACACTAAAAAATGACCATCGGCAGGATCCAATATACTGGTGGTGCTGCCGACGGGAACACAGTATTTTATTTATAAATTTCTTGGATTCCTATGTTTTTTGGGAACACATTGGTTTAATTGTGAGGTCTATCTGATAAGTATAGAATTAGTTATGATTTAAATACTGAAGATGTGTCAAAGCTGGAAAAATGGCCTTCGGCAAGTACCTCGGTGCTACCGAGCTACCTACCATGCTCCAATGGGGTTCAAACTTTATGGGCAACTTGAAATGGGTATTTTGAGTTTCTTGTAGTATGATTTGATTAGTTTTATAAACTTATGATCTATTATGTATTTGTACACTGGATATGATACTTATGATGGCTTCTTGCTGATTATCCGTGTGTATGGGCGCGTGGATAGTTTCTGACAGGAATTATCATCGGAATCCTAAATTTTTGATTTCTATGCATGACCTTGGTACTAAATGGATGTTTTATGTTGGTTATGATTGTCATATAATTATTACAGATGGAAAGGATACCCGTGATGGCATCCAGCGAATTATTCATGTGTATGGACTCACGGATAGCTTCCGAAGGGTCTTGTCACTGGAATCCTACTTTGTTTATGGGTAATCGTCTTACGAAAGCCTCCTTCGGTTTAAATCCATAAATTAAAGTGGGTAATCGTCTTACAAAGGCCTCCCTGGGATCATACCCTTAAATGCAAGCGGAGAAATAGCTATGGGAATTGAGCCTAGTAGGTTGAAAACCCTACAAAACCACGATGTACACATGGGAGGTGAGGGTACGAGATGCGATGAGAGTGAGCAGTATACCAAGTACGAGTTACTTGGAATTGTGTAATTGTGTTATGGATCATAATATTCCATGAGGATGGGTGACAGAATTGATTTTTACTGGTCATTCCAAACTCACGCAGCTTTTCACGTTGCGGGTTGAGGTGGGATGAGGATGAGTAGGAGCTAGACTCTTCCATGTGTTTTAATTCAGTTTTAGTACTTTATAACTATGTAAACCATGGACACATTGGATGTAATAGGATACGTCTTTCATTTGTTTTCTGTGTTAAGTTGTGATACAGCTCATCTGAAGCCATGGATTGATTTTAATTTTATTTTTACTTCCGCACTCTGATTTGACGTAATAAAGTTTTATGCTATTAATTCAACGGAATTTTAGTAGAGAGATTTGTTGGTTAACCGCGTTCTTGGTGGGAACCCGAAGGTCTCACCTCATGATCCGTGCCGACCACATAGGGATTCGTGTCACGGGATCCAGGGTGTGACAATCATTCATCATCTGATTTTTGCATGTGTGTTGGTTGCCTTCATTGATTGTGTGTTTGGGATGTGATTGTGTGTTTGTGATTTGAATGTGTTTGGTGAGTGGAAGCTATGTGTTTGTGTGCATCTTCACTGATTGTGTATTTGTGCTGTTGTAGTGACCCTGACCCCTAAGTATAGATAATTAAATTAAATTAAGGACTGATGTGTAATTATTTAAGTGTGAAGGTTAGGGAGTAATTACCCAAAACCTTATTGGGCTTTAGCATTTAAAAATCTCTATATTGGGCTGGTCGTTTAGCCCAATTGCAAGGAGAATTTGTGGGGAATTAAATGGTTAGACAAGGGTTAATTAGGTAATTAATTAAGATCATAACCATCAGATTAGTTATAGGATTTGAATTTGGCTCATGGATGACTAAGACTCCTAGATACAGGGAACAACTTCTGCACGTTCAAGAAGAAAAGGGAAGGACGAGGAGACCAAGAGAGAAGAAGGAAAAATGAGAGAGGGTAGGGAAGAAGAGGAAAGCATATTGCAGGAAGAAAATGGCAAAGGAAAGGAAGGCTATGGAGAATAAGGTGAAATCAAAGAAGAAGATCAGAACAAGGAAGCACAAAGCTAATCCGGAAGAAAAGAAGGAGGCTGATCAAACAAGCCATTAAGAGGCAAGAAAAACTAGAAGAAGAAAGAGATGATGATCGGAACTTTTCACCGGATTACGATCGGGATGAGCGTGAACAAGAATTTGAGGTAGGAATCTTCCATGGTAGTACAGTGATCATGTTCATAATATTTAACAAAGCTATGACTAATGCCTATAGGTTCAACTTGATGCATGTGTTTGAATGTGTATGAAATCCATGAATTTCTTACGTTTGTGTAGAAAGTATGTTTAGGTGAATTTGTAGTTCAAATCAATAATTTATGTGAAATTTCTCAATTTTCAATGTGTAACTATGAATATAAATCTATGGTTTTGTTCTTAGACTTAAATCAGTTTGTGTGTGTATTAATTATATAATTTTATGTTTAAAATGATCAAAAATTGTGTTATGATTGAATTGGCACAAAACTTGATTGAAAAACCAAAATTCTGGGAAGTTACGCTAGCTTGGCAGGAAGCTCAGCACTTGCCGAGAGGACCAAAGACTCGGGACTTGCTGCCAAGGTATGTCGGCAAGTAGCTCGACACCTACCGAGCACCTGTTGAGCTCATCTGAACCCTAATTTTGGAGGGTGACTCCATTTTGATGTGATTAGTGTGTGTGTGAAGACGGTTTGTGTGTGGAATGCTTGCATGGAATTTTATGAATTAAAGTACGTGATATGCCTAGTTTTGAATATTCAATTGAGTGTTTATAATATGTTATGATTTGTGATATGATTATGGTAACTTACCATTTTATCAATTGTACTTGTGATATTATATTCTTGAGATAATGTTATTGAATTTGATGTATTTTGGATCCTTGTGTTGTGTGTGACATAGGTTAATTTTTACTGTGAATTGTGTTGTGGATGTGAATGATTCATATTGTTGAATGTGTTGTGAAGGTGAATTTCCTACCTTGGGTAGATCCCGAAAGGAAAGAGGGCAAGCAATCCTGCCTAGGGTCCCATTCCCTAAAAGGAAAGATGGCGACCAATCTTGCCTTGGGTTGTATATATTCCCTAAAAGGAAAGATGGCGACCAATCCTGCCTTAGGTGTATATTCCCTAAAAGGAAAGATGGTGACCAATTCTGCCTTAGGTTCTATTCCCTAAAAGGAAAGATGGTGGCTATCTACCTTGGGTCCCATTCCCTAAAAGAAGTGGGTTAATATTAGTGTTTGAACAAAATGATCGGTTGTGAGTGAGCAGTGTTTTCAGTCAGTGCCTTAGTCTTATCGGCAGTGTGGGAACAGTTTGGTTATCAGTGTATGAATAATTATTATCAGTGTTGTAACAGTGGTATTACTATTTGATGAACGGACTTATTATCGGTTTGGACGGAAATATTATCAGAATCAGAACAACACTACTATCAATGTGTGGGTTTTATCAACATCAAATGAGTGACAATATCTTCAGATGGTGTCTTGGTATTAAGAATGGTATATGGTCAGCATATCTCTAATTGTAAATGACTTCCATGGTGGTAATGGAATTCATAGTGTTATTGCAATATATTTGGATCGCATGCATTATACTTGCACTTTATGATATGTTCTGTGTCCATACATAATTTATCATGTTCTTTATCAGAAACACATCATAATCTGTTTGGGTTATATTACATTTGATCATGATACTATATGTTATGTGGTGACCATAGCTTCCATTAGTACATGTGTGTGAGTATGTGAATTGTAAGGTTTAAATTGATATGAGATTGTATAATATGGACTTGGTAATGACTTAAATATGTGCTCTTTGATGAATTTGCATGAATGTATTCGTTTTGTTATTTTATTATGAAAGTGACTATTGTATTGTTGTGGATTTTTCCTATTGAGCTCCTAGCTCACCCTTATTTTTTTACAGATGGCTTACAAGTATGAAGGGGTTGATAGTAACTGACGAATCACCAAGAGTTGAATTATGAAGAGTCGGACAACTTTTGAGATGACATAGTAGACAATAGAAAGTGGGATATGAGAAAAATTTTATTTAATTTCTTTTACTAAACTTGAAGTTTTGAAATTGATGGAACATGTAATGATATTTTGACGGACCTTGTTTAGTTTAAAAAGTCTTATGCTATTTTATTTAGATGCTCTGAATTATATTATTGTTAACTAGATGGTCATTACGTGCTTGGTTGCTGTATCCACGATTTGAATCCGAAGGTCAAACCCTCATCAAATCCTCTGGATTTTGTATGTCCGGATTTGTGTGTATCTATGACTGAGAACTATGAGGATTTATGGTTTCATGAGAGGTGTTTCAGCAGATTAAGATCATGAGTTATGATTTATGAGTTATGTTTCAGCAAGATTAAGATCATGAGTTGTAGTTTATGAGTTGTGTTTCAGCATGATTAAGATCATGAGTTAGTAAGTTGTGTTTAAGCGTGATTATGATCATGGGAATTATGGATTTATCTGATGGTTGTGTCTATTAGGTTTATGTTTTGTTATATATATGTATGTATGTATTGTGTGGAAATTTGCATGAATATGGATGTTGTTATATTACTGTGGAATTGTTTATATTAGTGTCCTTGGATTTATCTATTGAGCCTCCAAAGCTCACCCTACTTGCAATAGGTTATCTATAAGTGTGATGGCTGGATCTGGAGAGCGAGAGAGTGCTTGATGGACAATTGCTGATATGGATTTTATAAACAATGTCATTTCATGTACTTTAGTTTTATGGATTTAGATTCATTTGTTTTGACCCAGTTGGGTAACCGGTTGTAATTGATTTTAGTTGGTTTGGAGATTATGATGGTTTATGTTAGGATTAATTAAGTTTTAAAATTATGAGACTTCCGCTGGTTTATAGAATGCTCTGTTGGACCATGTGATTGGTTTTGATTGGTTTGGTCGCATCCAAGGTTTGGATCCGAAGGTCATTCCCTTGACAGCCACATCTTCTATGGAAAAGCTAGATGTAAATCCTGATAGAAACCATCATGGATCCCGCTGCACTTACAAGGCAAAAGAGAATGAGAGCTGAGAATTTGTGTATGGCGTCAAGTCTGGCAAGGCAATGACCCCGTGATGACAGCTACATCTTCTATGGAAAATTTAGATGTAAGACTCGACGGAACCGTCATGGAGCCCGCCGCACTTACAAAGGAAAAGAAAATGAGTGCCGGGAATTTGTGTAAGGCATCAAGTCTGGCAAGGCAACAACCTTGCATTGACAGCCACATTTTCTATGGCAAAACTAATTGAGAATTTTTGTATAGCGTCGATCTGAAAGGGTGACGACTCTTCGGATAGAAAGCCACATTTTCGAAGATAATGAGATGCCCACAAAGCATCTCATTATCTTCGAAAATGTGGTTTTCTATTCGAAGAGTCGTCACCCTTTCGAAGATAATGAGATGCCCACAAAGCATCCAAAAATTTATGTATGGCATCTAGTACAGGAAGGTGATGATCCTCTAGACAGACAACCACATTTTCTATGTTGCTAGATTTTAGACGAAGACACCTAAAGACGGTTAAAAATTTGTGTATGCCGCTGGATCTAGAAGAGCGACGAATCTTTAGACTGACAACCACATATTCTATGATAATAGTCTTTCAAGTAGGTACAACTTCAATGGTGAGAGTAGCAAAGTACAGGAATCAAGAGATTGACAAACCCATTTTGCCAAAGAAGTGATACTTTAGCCGAAGTGAAGAAAAGTATGCCGAGGAGCTAACTTCAAAATATTTATCGCATATCAAAAGTTCCAGAGAATGAGACGGTGCTTACTTCAAAACATTTGCAAGGTTCAAAATCTCCAAAGAATGAGATGTGCAAGAAAATATAAGTATGAGATGAAAAGAGAAAGCAAGAAGTGAAGAATGAGTTGCGGGACGAGCTCATCTCTTCTGACATAACATAAATGAAGAATGAGTGACGTCGTCATATCACTTGCATCGACAACACTTCGACTTTCACACAAGTATTTGGGATGACCTTATGGTAATAAAGGAACCTCCTTATTAGTTAAGATTCTTTTTAGTATAATGAGATAAGATAATGAGAATAGGTTGACTTATGGTATTTTCTATCAAAAATGACCTTTGCGTTTTGCCTCCCGGTGTTCAATAAACTCCATCGGCAAAAGGTGGCTTAATGTTGATGGCCAATTTTCTCAAGAATTCCATGTAGGCATAATGAGGTGAGATGTCTAGTCCTAATCCACATCATCACCTATTGGAATACCGAGTTGGCATAAAATCGGGATTTGAGATATTAACAACTTTTGTTAATTTTGTCGAACCAAGTTTGCTGAATGTCTTCAACAAACCAAACTAAGACTTAACCGAGTTATTTTTGGTGAGCCGAGCTCATCCGAAAACCTTGGACTTAACCGAGCTATGTTTGGTCCTTGGCAAAAGAGGACCTTGACATGATGGAATTTTTCCATATCGGGGTCTGTTTTTGGCAGTTACGGGGTATGAAAAAGCTCACAATTTTCATGTAAGAATCCTCGGTTTAGATGAGTTGATCGAACTGAAGATTGTGTCCGAAACGACAGTCTCAAACTTATGAGTGATTGGTTAAGTGTTGACTGATTATTTGACTTGCATGAGTTTTCTGAAGAGGAGATCTCCGTCCTGGGCGAGAGACCATCTGGGGGGTTTTCTTGCGTCCTTAAAGTGTGACGGATACGAGTATCATCGGTGGTCGAGCCAAACTTGACACGCTGATTTGCGGTTTGACAAAGTCGAGTGATGATGAGATACAATCTTGTGAGTTGTCATACTTGAGTTGCTATTAATGAGTTGTTAACATAAGAATATGATAGTTAATTTACCATTAGGACACCCATTAACTTGGCGGTTATGCAGTAATATGGGGAGTTACCATGTTAATGAGGAGTTATGGGGTTGTGGTTACAAGTGAGGAGGATGGTGACACTTGTCACATCCTAGAGAAAAGCTAGTAGGGATAAGGCTAAGGGGTGGACAAAAAAGGCATTAAGTGAGAGTGAGGAAACTCTGTTGAATTCTCTTGGCACTCTACACATATCTCCACACTTAGGAGATTTTCATTAGAGAATCGTTGGCATACCTGAGATATTGAGAGATAAAGCAGTTAAGAGAATTTAAGAGGAAACTCATAAGTCGGTATCCATCCATTCTTGAGCATCTTCCTTCATCAGATCGTCGTTGTAGCCTACCCTCCACGCATTCTTGACCCGCTCCCCAATCTTTGGTAGAAATAAACATCTCGGGAACGACCGTATCATAGCGGTTTAGCCCGGGTTGGCTCTAGCTATCTCAATCCTGAGATATGTGGGAGGACACACTAGTATCCTTGTCTACATGAATAATGTTCACCAAAATGCCACCTACAATTTTATTGGACCGAGAACAACTCATTGGGCCACTTGGATAATGAAAAGATTAAAAGTTCAAGTGTGCGAGTTCAGAAGGGGTTTGTAAATCATTGGGCCACATTGTCATGACAGACCATCCTTTTGTAAACCTTTTTGAGCATCTCTTCCTTTTTACGAAAAATGATAGTTTTCAACTGATGGAGGTTTGTCCTCTCTCCCTAATGCTTTCTGAAGAACATATTTTAGAAGTTCTTTACTCTCCTTCGAAAGGACTATATATGGTCATTTTATTATGGCTAGAGAATGTTACCTTGAAAGCTTCCACTTCAAAATTCTTTAGCCCTTAAAAAGGATATGACTTGTGATTTCAAAAGGTAAGAATGAAAAGCAGCCTCAAGTGAAACACCCTTGAGGGACAATATGAATCCAGAAAGAATAATCTCGAGGGATAATGGGGATAATGGCTTTAAGGAAGGAACTCTCAAGGGATGACACATCATCTCGAGAGCCAGGTTTTTATTCTTGGGATCCTGAATCGGATCGATTCGGGTCGATTCCGATCCGGTATTGGATCAGCCGATCTTGGTCCGATCCAACTTTTGGATTATCCTTTGAAAAACAAAAAATTGAATCGGATTAGATCGGCCGATCCGGATCGGTACGGTTTGATCGGTCCGATCCAAAGCAAATTGATAGAATAAGTTGGATCGTGGCTTGGGATTGGACCGGTCCTGGCCAATCCCGACCCAAATCGACCGATCCAATCCAATCCAGACAGATCCTTGAAACCATGCTCGAAAGCGATTACCCTCGAGTGACATTATGACTGTACACTCAAAAAAGGCTTTTGAACCTCTTTATCTTTAAGATCTCATCTCTATGGAACCAATCCTTCACTCGAGAGCATTTAATTTGCATTCTTAATCTTTCCTCTCGAGGGTGTTAACAATGCTTTTTTTCTCTTTGAGAGGTAAAGCCATGAAATTGAGTCCGCTCGCAAGATCTCCAAATATGAAGACCTTTTCGTTCCCTCCGTCAACTAAGCATACAATCACTGAAACTCTCCCTTGATTGTAGAAATTGATTGAGATATCAAGATGAGTCCTCTCATGTAAATGAGACAATTGAAATAAGTAAAGACCTAATTTCTGAAGTAATTCCATCAAATATTGAATTCCAATTTGTTCATCGGATATTTTCCTTTTTATCAGAAGTTAAAACCGAGATGCTTGTGAGATCTTTGATATAAGTAGGGGTGTCAATGAGTAGGAGTGCAACTCGGTTTGGTTTGGGTTGACCTCAACCCAAGACCAAACTAAAATGTAACAACACCAACCCAAAACTGAACCGAATTGGTATACCCATAATCAAAACTGAATTAAATTATAATAACTGAAACCCAAACTGAATCAAGCCGAATTACTGTTTCGGTTTGGTTCAGGTTGGATTGAGTAACCTGCATTAAATAGAAAAAAAAACACATAAATAAACATACATCTAAATTATCTAAACCCAAAAAACAAAACTACCAGATAATCAACATTATTGACAAATATTATGATATTGAGAGCGGAAGTTACCTTCAGTATGATTCAGAAAAGTAAACATTTGTCCCATAAAATTTTCCCCTTATCTAATATCTGATTTCATCAAAAATAAAAATAAAAAATAAAACAAAATCGTCTAGTTTAGTGATAGTACTACATGATGAAGATCTGTTATCTTTGATCTTCAAATTGTCAAAAAATAAAAATAAAACAAAAGCATTTAGTTTAGTGATAACATGGCGAAGATCTATCAGTTTCCCTTTCTTCGATCTTTAAATATCAAAAAAATAAAAATAGTTGCACAAACTCCACTACTGTGAGAAAGCAATAGACATACATTTCTTCTTCTTCTTCTTTTTTATTTCCTTTCTTCGAAAGAAAGATCATGAAGTTATTAGGAGAGATCTAATGATCGAAACAAGAGGAATATCTGTCAACGAGCTCCTGAAACCGTATCTCCGCAAATGCTCTTTAAAGCTATAGCATCTCATACACGTGAAGCTCGAAATCAACACACAAGGCACCAATATATCTCCTATCGCAAGAGAACAGGCAAAGACAGAACCAGAAGCGAAGCCACCATTGTCAACATAAAGAAAACTATCCGAACACATCTCCGAATCCTCTAGATATTTCCTTTTCTTGCGGCCATGGCCGCCACTGTTACATGCCTTTCTTTTGTAGCCCGTTATGTTATACAGAAATGAAGCTAAATTCGAGGATAGCTGACCTCTAATTCATTAATAAGATTGACTTTGAGGACAATCAAACCTCCAATTCTTGACGGAATTTTACACATAAGATGATAGATAGCCTTTCTACAGGTTTGTTTCAGACTTAAAGGAAATAGAAAATGAAAAGATAACTACCCTAACTATCCGATGATAGTTACAAAAATACTTGCAAAAAATAACTAATCCACCTCACTCTACCTTCATGCACAGTTATCTAACCAACCCCTAGTATTCATGATAATAACTTCTCTACCCATGATGATCACTTCTCCTCCACGTGTGCACACTTCTGCATGAAGATAACTAAATTGCAAAAGTCTCTCTAACTGCTCCACCTCATTACATGTCTCTCCTTCCATGTCACCATACTCCATAATATTCTCATGCACTTCACTTCTAAACCATAACCAAACCATATGTTTGTAATCCCAACCCAAACCGAACCAAAGTCGGTTTTGGTCAGTTCGGTTTTAGTTTAAACCGAACCGAGTTGCACCTCTATCAATGGTACCTGATATCCGACAAACCCGATAGAATAGAACTCGTTTAAAAGGATTCGGTTTCGCGTTTATAGACCCAGTTCATAATCGGGTCCGATTCTGGTTCTATAAAAGATGGGCCGTTAAGAATCGTGTCACATCCCAATCCTAAAGAGATCCTTGGGATACCCAAAAGGTTGGAAGATGCAACTCACCCCAACATAATGGGAGTGGATAAGAAATATAGAACATAAGCGAAAGCAATTCATTAGTTCTAATAAATAATCAATAAATATTACAATATGTTCATATAATTAACTGAAATAAATCAATAATCTATATTATCTAACATATATCTTCTATTCTCGTAATTCTCGTATAGCTGCTCTCTTCGATAGAATTCATCCAATAACTGAAAATATTAATAAACAACATCATAAGCTGAAAGCTCGGATGAGTAAGCCTTTCAAATCAAGATATTTACTCAAAAACACATGTTATGAGAAACTAAATAATATCATATAATAGATGAGAAATAATGGATAGATCTTATAAACATGAGCAATACACACACCACATAATGCAGTTCTCTCCCTTCTAACTTGGCTTTGTCTCACGACTTTAAGTCCACACAATTTGGTCATCTTATACTAACATGCTTAAATCTATATGATAACATGCAATCAAGATCAATCACACATAAACATCAACAATAATATGAATTGCAGATGCATGCTGTTTAGCATTCGAATAATGTATGTCCACACTAAACCAATCTCACGCTATTCGAGATGTCATCATGAACTATCCCTTGCATACATGGCCATAAATAGGAGGTTATTCTACGTGTGCATCGCAGTTTCTAGGGGCTTCGACCCAGTGAGCACAATCTCCACACCTTATTTTTGATTTAAAGGATTCATCCCAAGGAATCACCTAGATTAACCTTTGTGGAACATAACAAAACCCGATCTACCAACATAATTCACTCATATGATTTGGCTATTGGGATCACACACCCTCCCCTATCATCTTACCACAAGTTTCTTGAGGCATACCTATACCAGGCTCTCTCTCACCTTAGGCGAAAACAAAATAAATAGTTTATCATGGACAACATAGTCGTATACACGATATCCACATATCATTCTCACACATAATCCAAGAGAAGTATCTAGTGCTACCTCAATCAGAACTTATCCAAACACCTATACACAAGGATAGTCTGCAAGAGATTGCACTATCACCTCAAACTAGAAATCATATCTAGCCCTTCCACATCGGAATCCAAGTGTCAAGTCAAACTCATTGGACTTAATCAAAGTCACAATGCCCACACGCAGATTAATACCTCATTACTAATGCAGTTCAGACAACATAGTATATCATGCTCACACACATCATATTCATCAAGCAACCACATGAGAACATTACTAAAAAGATGGGCCATAGCAACACACATTTAGTGGCAATCAAAAAATACTGCTACTATAGATATACTACAGAGGTGGTAAAAACAAAACTACCACCGAATGTAATTTTCAATGACGGCCAATATGTAAATCGTCACTAATAAATATATATTGTGGCAATCGGACTGCTGATCGTCATAAAATATACCATCACGATTTAATTTTGACCGTCACTAATAAATAAATACAAATTCTTCGCGCCTTCCCCACGTTTGCGCGTTTAGTTCTGGCTTCCTCTTCTTTCTCTTCTTTCCCACGATTTGCCATTGTCTTCTCGCTCATTCTCTCTCTCGCTTGTTCTCTTTATCGCTCATTCTACCTCGTTCTCTCTCTCGCTTGATATCTCTCGTTCTCTCTCGCTCGTTATCTTCAGCCCAATCGAAACCTGCAAACCCATCTTCTTTGTTCGTCAACCAGCGTAACCTGCAATCCCATATTCTTCAACTTCTGTATAACCCCATCTCTGCAAAACCCTATCTTGTTTGGTTTCCTTTTTTCTATTCTCTTCTACACTGTAAAGACTAGAAGACCCATCCTCCATTGTTGCCACTCAAGCCAAGCAATTTGGGACTGGAGATCAATAACTCCATTGCTGATACAGGTGCTTATTTAATTTAATTTAGTTATTTTATTTATTTTGTTTATTTTTATTATTTTGCTTCATTGGATTTGTAGAACGAAAGGACACGATTACCCAATTTTGAATTGAATCAATGTCACCATGAGCATGACATATTCTGTTCTTCATTTTCAGATTTTGTTTTCTTAGTTATCTACCTTGTTCGGTTAATCACAGCTCATATTTCTGCATCTCAGGATTTGGTTTTCCTTAGATATTCACTTAATTTGGTTTTGCAATATTAGTACAGCAATCTTCATTTGAATTGGTTATCATGTTTGCTTGTATATGAGTCTTCTTTAGTTCAATCGACCATTAGTCTTTTAGATGACGATTTTATGTTAGTTTAAAGGTTTTGATTAAATGCATAGTTAAAAATCAGTTTAACAATGGTATCCGATTGATACAAAAATACAGATTTGATGGCCTGGTTTATAACTCAGTGGGATTGCGATTTTTTGAAATATTAGTGCTAGATTTCATGTATCACGTGATTATATTGGCATTATTGGCAAACAAGAATAGGCTATGAAATTCGTCATTTAGTATACTGGCTTTCTTATTCTATGCTAATGGGTTAACAATTGTCATATTCGCCAAGGTTATGTTAATAGAATCATGAAGATATTCTCTTTCTATTTTTTGATTGGAGAAGTGAGAAATTCACTTTCTATTGGAGATTTTTCGTTGGTATATTTGCTTTCTAATAATATGCTCTT
>JAUPMG010072973.1:0-13107 GCA_031762675.1 Pachysandra terminalis
TTTCCTTCTTGAGAAGTGTTTCTATTGATTAGGAAAGCTACCAATCATGTACAAGTGTCAATTTGTCAATTGCTAAAACCGTAGAGCATTTCTCTTAATTAGTGGAACTTCCATTATTTGAATTGATAGATTGATATGAGTTTGATGTACAGTTGTCAAACATTCCCTTACTAAAATCATGAAGCATTCCTATGAGTTAGGAGAGTTTCTATTTTGAATTGAGTTTTCATTGGGAAGCATTCTAATTCAAATAATAATATTTTTGACAGATGGATTTTATTCTCTTGCTCTTACAGCTGTCATATTCTCTAAAGATTTTGTTACTACGATCAAGGAGAAATTCAAAAATAGAATCGTAGAGTATCTTTGTTAATTAGAGAATTTCTACTTGAACTTATAGGATTGGAAAGAGATCATTTTCAGTTCCGATTGCTGAAGATCGATGTGATTCTTTGCTAATGAAGAAAGTAATTATTGATTGATTTGAGATCTCGGTTAAGAGATAAAGATGAGAATGTTTCTAATTCATTTTAGTAAACCTTCTTTTAATCTTTGTTTAATTCAAATATTGTTAGGAAATATTTCTAACTGATTTATTTGTTTGATTTGCAGATCAAGAAATCAGAAGTTGATTAAGAAGATCAGATCAGATCAAATCAAATCAAATCTTTTGAAAAGATATGATTCTGTTGTAACAGCTTGTAACAGAATAACAGATCTTCAGAAATTTGTGGTATTAAGGAATGTTCCTTAAACAAGTCTATAAAAGGAGATCAAGCATCAACGTTTTAGACAACTCTCCAAGGGATCAAAGATCAACATATTATCATTGTTTTTACAGTTTTTCGAGAGAAGAACGATGAGCCTTCGGGAGAAGGCACTGCAGATTGAAGGGAATTCAATCTTGCATTGACAGGTTTTCGGGAGAAGAACGGTGAGTCTTCGGGAGAAGATGACTGCACGTTGAAGGGAGTTCAACTATGCAGATTTAAGTCGAGAGGAGCTCGCTGATCAAGCCTATAGATCTGGTTATACACATTGGCGACAATGTCTAAAGAATGAGTCTTTACCTTGTATAAGATCAAATTGGTGTATGTAACTTCTTTTTCTATAGTGGATTGATCATCATCTGGACGTGGTCTCGAGGAGTAAGTTAATACCGAACCTCGTTAAAATTACCTGTGTCAATTTTCTAATTTTATGTGTTTGTGTCAATTAAGATTGATTAATTAACACCGTAGGTCTCGAAGAGTAAATTAATACCGAACCTCGTTAAAATTATCTGTGTCAATTTAAAAATTTTATGTGTCTGTGTCAATTAAAATTGATTAATTAACACCCTTAAATCTACCAATAATGAATGAGAACTAGCTTCTGTCTCTTCTCTGTAAAAGGGATATATTACTTTTAGATGTCTAAGTGAGAGTCACCCTAAGCTTGGTTTAACTTTGTCTTTGTCTATGTAGAACTTCTTTTGGTTCGTTCTGCAAGGAAAGCTTTCAATGACAACTATTTTCCGTCGAATCTCACCCAGAATCATTCATAATAGACAAGTCTGAACCCGTGTTAGTTCATTCTGCAAAGAAAACTCCCAATGGAAACTACTTTTTGTCGAATCTTGATCAGAATGCGTGTATGATTGGTAAGATGCTATATCTCTTCAAGCCAAATGAAAAAAAAAATGACAATGTTATTGATGTGATCAAAGATTCCTTGGCTAAGGTGGTGGTTGAGTTCTATCCATATATTGGGCGTGCTGCCATTGATTCGGAAGGTAAATTTATGATAAAATGCAGTGGAGAAGGAGTACCTTTTGTTGAAGCATATGTAGAAGACAAGATTGAAGTTTTGGGAGATATTGCACACGTTAATCCCACGCGAAATAATCTTGTACATACTGTTGATTATAGATTGGAAAACATGTTAAAGATGCCTCCACTGACTGTATATGTGAAAAAAAAATTTATCTTTTATAATGTTTGTTACTCTTATTTGTCCGTAGTGGATGAAGATCTTCTTTGACCTTGGGATGTGTGAACCTCATGCTGACACCTATTCTAGGTGGCCCCATTAAAAATCGGTTTAGGTTTTATAGTGTTTCAGGATATAGAAATGTTGGTCACCCTTTTTAATGAGATCCACCTGGGAATAGGTATCAACCTCGTGCGATCCTCGTCCTTATTTGTATTGTTGATCAATTTAATTATTTATTATTATTATTTTTTTTGAATCTTCAGGTAACGAGGTTCAAGTGAGGAGGATTTGTTATTGGAGTAGGATTCAACCATGTAGTGAATGATGCAGGATGCTTAGGAGAGTTTATGAACTCTTGGGCTGAAACAGCAAGGGGTGTAAGATTAACACTCCACCTTTTCTAGATAGAACTGTAATCAAATCCAGACAACCTCCTAAGATCGAGTTCCCCCATCATGAATTTGCAGAAGAAGAATAAGAAGAAGTTGACCTAATACAACCAGAGCAAATGGTACACTGGTCCTATAGCTTCTATCCTAAAATGTTAACTCGATTGAAATCAATTGCTTGTACCGATCCATCCAAGAAGCCTCCAACAACCTTTGAGCTGATCGCGGCTTTGATGTGGCGTTGCCGAACTATGGCACTTAAAGTGAAACCAGACGAAAAAGTTAAGCTTATTGTTACCGTCAGTCTACGAACGAAACTTAATGGATTTCTGCCTAAAGGGTACTTTGGCAATGGCTTCCTTGCTTCATGTTGTCAGTGCAATGCAGGTGAATTACTTGAGAAACCATTATCATTTGCAGTAAGATTGGTGCAAGATGCTATTGAATCAGTGACAGAAACTTATGCTCAGTCATACATCGATTGTTTTGAAGTAAAAAGAAATCCATTTGCATTGAAAAATACTTTCTATATGACTAAAGTCAGTAGGCTACCTATGTACAATTCTGACTTCGGTTGGGAAGATCCTATACAGGTTGCAAACGCATGGTTACTATATCGTGAAGGTTATTACTTTTCTCATGGAATAGGAAGTGAGAATATAGTTTTATCAACTGTTCTTCCTGCTTCTGTTGTAGAGAATTTTCAGGAGTTGATCCAATCTGAATTAATGTGATGGGGAGGCATTAGAACAAGTGATTGATAAGTCTAGTTTATGTTCGTTCATTTTAATAAAAGTATATTTTATACTTTAATAAAATTGCTTTAGAGTTGGTAATGTGATGGGGAGGCATTAGAACAAGTGATTGATAATTCTAAGTACATGTCAGATATTTTTACAATACTTGTTTTTTCAAAATATTGAGAATAATTATTCTAGTCTTGAGCTATTTGCACACTTAGTATGCAGCCCTTGCACCACCACCATCCTCACCACCACCACCCACCCCCAACACAACCAACACACCACCATAACTCCACCACCAACACTACGACAATGGTGGTGGTGGGGGAGGTAGTGCTGGGTGCAGGGGTGATGCTGTAAAGGTTGAACACTAAATGTGTAAGGATGCGCACTTAAGTGTGCAAAGGGCTTGAGTGTAATGTTGGTATTTGCTTTTCTTCAAAAAACAAATACTAACTGCCATGCCAAATAATCCATCTGTCATATATCAAAGGACTGAAAGATAATTTTGTAGAAATTTTTATACTTGAGAGGTGAATAATTTAGATCAATATATCATTTAACAATAATTTGTTTAAAGTAGATCATATGGGCAATTTTCCCTTGAGAAAACCTCCAACTTTTCTTTCTCATACCCTTTTGGGTGATTTATGGGGCGTTCAGTAGCCAGATGTATTCCTATTGTTTAGTTAATACAATTGTCTTATTTTTACAGAAAAAAAAGGATCCGGATCCTCTAGATTCACTAGTTAGTTGATTTCAAGCCAATTAAAATGTGACAAGTGTGATAAAGTATTTAATTATAATGAATTTAAAATTTTTAAGCACAAAAGTCAAAGACAAAAACACTTTGTCAATGACGGTGTGAAACATTCTAATTGGTTTCAAATCAATTAACGGATGATTATAATTTTAGAGTTTTTTGGTCAAAAATACAAAATTATATATTCACATAACGACTTGAAGAAATGTCCAAAAAGTCGTCCTTAAGGACATTGCCCAAAAACGCACCAAATATTCTGAGAACTATTGAAAGGCCTTAGAAAATGTTTTAGAAATGGAACGCGTACATCAGATGATTCAAAGCTATCAAACACTTAACCTAAAATCCCCCCCCCCCCCCAAAAAAAACACACAAACAAACTATCTACATCTATAGTATGCATTAAAACAAACCCTCGATTTATTGTAGCAGATAACTGTCATGTTGTTATTTCGTTTTTAAAGAATCTTTAAAAAGACTAGAGGGAGAAAAGAGTTATTTACGTTTTGTTTGAGTTCAATTCCTCTCCTACCATTCTTACTATCATCCCTACAACCAAAGTACGGGAGACTGTACACTGTCAACTCTTGATTATGATGTATACAACTCTTATCTCTTGATTTTAGGGATAGCAGTAGAGGATTTTCATTGTTCTGTTTTTGTTTTACTAAATATTCTAATACCTTTCTTTCTCTCTAAAAAAGGGGGAGGGGATCCTCAGTAGGGCAAACCCCAGCACGGTCACTGTGGTGTAAATAGCCCAGGTGGGCCTCAGGGGCGAAAATACTATTTCGCCACTCAAGTGCTGTGGGGTCCACTCGAGGCTGTCCCTACACCACGTGAACCCCGCAGGGTTTTACCCCACAGAGGCTCCCGACCCCAAAAAAAGGGGGTGACAAAAGATTTTGACAAATTTTTTTATATAAAAAGGATAAATTTTACTTTGACCCTATAGTCTCTGACAATTGCATATAGATTTCCTCTTGTTTCTGAAATCTCACCGTCTCCCTTTGGTTCATTGTCCGGTCTCAGATAACTCATTCCACTAACAGAAACATTAAACGGTGTTAGTTTTTCTTATAAAAAGATGAAAAAACCCTTGGTTTTAAATATGCAGTTTAACCATGGGTTGAACCGGAACTATCAAATGACAAATGCGCTTGATTTTTTCACCCATTTACTTCTTCTCCACTGCTCTATTAGGACATTCGAATCCTCAACCACCATTCGCCACCGACAAATTGCCACCCGCGCAATTATTTAGATTAATAGAGATTTTATTGCTAAGAATCATTCAGTGAAACAAGAGCTCGGTCTAGAAGGGCTTGAGTTATTTTTTTTCTTGAAATTGGGAACTCAGAAGATGAAAAGAAAAATGTTATTGACAAACTGCTAAGACTTGTTGCTGTTGTTATGTTATTGTTTTCTTTGGCGTAGAGTTTAGTTTCATTTTGTTTGCCAGTGAAATTCTTTTTTTTTTTTTTTTGTCTATTTCTTTTTTCGCCCTACCTTGTTATGGGATTTATTTTTGTTGTGTCGTCTTCTATGACTGTTTGACATATTACATTTCCAGTCTTGTATTTGTTTCAGCTCCTTTTTTTTTTTTTTTTTAAATCAAATCATTCTTGTCCTAGCACTTTGTCAATAACATTAATATCATCACAAACAAGATAACAAGTATCATGCATGTATAATATTCCTCAGTCTATCAAATGATTCAAATCTCTTACTCTAATAATTAACCTCCATTGCAGTTCCCTTTCCCTACCTCTCCCTTTCAAAAGAAATTGTATAACGCATCCAGGGGTGAATAAGATATGTGAGCAGCAAAGCCACCAACATTAGCCCATATGCAATCCCTTGGTCAACTGAAATCCCATCGCTAGTAGGGGTAGGAGTTGGAGCAACAGAATGTGCTTGAACAACAAGTAAAGCAACAACCAAAATGAGAGCAATAATCACCATTACTCCAAAGGAAACCCTAGAAACTGCAATTGATCACTTCCACTGTTGTGATTTAGTTTGAATCCAAGATCCCCCTCAATAGAAAGTTGGGAAAGTAAAAAAAAGGTATTTTTGTCAATGCCTATTATCCTTTATTGTACGAAGGGTAATTTAGTCATTTAAAAATAAATTTAACTTATTCAATGAACCGGAAAATTCTGCTAGTGAGGTGGGCATATGAGACCAGACAATAAACTAGAGGGGGATAATGGGATTTCAAAAATATGAAAGTATCTATTTACAATTATCAAAAACCATAGGAGTCAAAGTGAAATTTACCTTTCAAAAAAGAAGAGTTTTACATGTATTTGATCTTTTTCTAACGCAGCCTAAGACCTTTCAAAGGGAATGACGGAAGTTTTCTAAGGCAGCCTAACCTTTCAAAACAGGGAGTGACAAAAGAGTTTGAAACGTATTTGATTTTTTTATTTTAACGCAGCCAAAGATTTTCTTTCTCTGCCATACTTTTAAATTTTGCCGAAATTTCGGTTTCTGACATGGCTGGCGAAATGCAAAATGACATTATTTTGGACTGAATTATTTCACGAAATTGATAAAATTTTGACGAAATCTCAACGAAATATTTGTACTTTGCCCAATTTTATCTCGCCTGAAATTTTCACTTTTCAACGAAATTTTTGGCCCAAATTTCGGATATTTCAACCATAATAAATTCAAAAGCCAAGTTAAAAGTTAAAAAAAAAAAGGAAAATTACATTTAAAACTCTATGAATACCATCAAATTATCATTCTTTTCACTATTCATTTTTTATCCAAAGCTCCCAACTCCCTTATAATAAATATTATTACTAATTGTCCTTTTTTTTTTAGCTTACACAGGTATACAAATTGATTTCGTACCTGTTAAAATTGAAGGAAATCAATAAATAAAGTTTAAAATTTCGGTTTAAACATTTATACATTGTATTTTTTTATACATTAGAATTTGAATCCAATAGATTTTGGATACTTGTATACTTGTAATATAAATATTGTATTTATTAGTTATAAACTTTTGTACTATTTCACATTATTAGTTAAAGTATTATTTCTTTGTTTTTTTTCAAAATTTTATGTTCATAAATAATATATATTTTAATGAAGATATTTCTTTTTATTGACTAACTTTATTATTTATATTTTAGAAGTTATTACTTAGTACTTATTAAAAAGAAAGAAAAAAATTGGTTAAAATTAAGTGTATATTAAAATATTTTAGATAAAAAAAATAAATTTATATTAGCAAATATCAAAAAAATTTATTGAAATTTATCAAAATTTTACAAAATTTCAAACCTTTATTTCGTTCAAATATTTTAATCAAAAAAAATATTTTTTACCAAAATTTTGCCGAAATATCTCGATTTCGTGTCTCTCTCTAAAATTGTTCAAAAATCCAAAATTTAAAACTATGTTCTTCTGCTACCAAATTTTTTGTCTCTTTATTTTACCACACTTTCTCTCAACCTTTTACAAGTTCACTTTTCTTTCAGTCCTCTTACTTTTGCTCTTTTATCCACGGGTATATACAATACATTAAAGCAAACCGTCTTTTTCATTATAACATGGTGATTTGACCATTTTTATATGACGATTCTCTACTCTGGTGGTTTGGAGGATCTTCTCCAAAGCTTTCCTTAGGCTCTGTTTGGAGGCCAAGAAATTGCCGTAAGTAATTAGCCGTAAGGTAAAATGTAGGAAGAAAATGTCATGTTCCTGGAAACTGTTTGGTTGCTACAGGAAAATGACAGAAAATTTTTATTTTGATGTTTGGTTGACATGAATAAATGAAAAAACACTTTGGCATGATTTTTTAAAAGTACTTTTTTGCTTTTGAAAGCAAAACAAGTGTGGTAAAGTATTTTACAGTAATTTTTAAAAAGTAAAAAAAAAACAATATTTTTTTTTAATTAAGAATCAATAACTCATTGCTTTCAAAAATTTATTATTTGGCTCCAAAAAAAATAGAAAAAAACTTAGAAAAATAAAACTTTTAAAAATTAATTAAACCACCGTCAACTCCCGCTCATTTGATGGATGGATTTGGGTTTGGTTCAATACGAGTTGCACCGTTTTCATTCTAACTATATATATATATATATATATATATATATATATATATACGAGTTGCACCGTTTTCATTCTAACTATATATATATATTATAATCAACCGTTTCATTATTGTATCAAAACAATGATTGGTGATTTGCTGTAATGTTGTATAATTTTACTTTTAAAGAATCATAAAATTATCTTTCATTTTCATTTACATTAATAAATATCAATTATTTTTTTGTCATCTTTTTTTTCATTTGTATTAAATGCAAAATTATTTTTCTTCACTTATGTTAGTGGTGTCAAAATTAGCAGATCCGGTCCAACGATCACACATCTGATGTTCACTGACAATTTGTTAATTTTGAGGCATACTAATGAGCGTGAATGTCAAGTATTGAATCACGTCCTTCACCAATTCTGCAAAGAAGTGGGTCACTCCATAAATATGACTAAGTCATGTATTCTTATCAGTCCAAATGTGAAAGGATGCATGAAACGGGCCTTAATGACCAATTTTCATCTTAGATGTATTCGAAATCCACCGGCTTAATAGATCTACACTTATTAGCTCAATACTTGTTGGTATGCTCTAACACTTGATGCCTTGCTTTAGTCTCCTTATTAGTGTTTTGAAAACAATTGATAAAGAGACTAGGGATTTTTTCTGGTATAAACAGGGTAAAGAGAAATCTTTACATAACATTAATTGGAAAACAATTTTTGCTCCTGTTTTGTAATTCCAATGCTACTTGGCCAAAAATGATAAAGGCAAAATATTTTCCGATTGGGGATTTTTTTTTCTTCTGCTAGAACTAAGCTGAACGACTCATTTTTTTGGAAAAAACTTGTGCGTCTTCATAACCATACTATTGAAGGTATTGGTTGGGTAATTGCTAATGGATTATCTATAAACATAATGGATTACAACAGAATTCCTGGCATATTACCTCATCAATGGGATCTCGCTTGTGAGCGGATTTTTAACCTTCAGATTAGTATGGTTGTTGATCTTATAATCTAAGAATTTAAGTGGTGGAATGTCACTTTGATTATTTCTCTTTGGCCTCCAATTATAAACATGATTTTAGCAATTCCTATTGCTAAACATTTGAAGAGTGATAAGATGGTCTGGAAAGGTACTAGCTCAGGTAAGTTCTCGGTAGCCTCAACATATAACCTTATTCATCACAACCTTTTTCCGGGGCAAAATTGATTCTTTTTGGCTTAAATTATGGCATCCGCACATTCCCCAAAAAATCAGAGTATAATGCACTCCCTACATGTGATGTTTTAACCCATAGACTGAGTATACCCTATGACAACACCTCTTTATGTGCATCTCACAGTGAAAACCAAACCCATCTATTCCTTGATTGTCCATTTGCTAGGGCAGTATGGTTTGGATTTTATGGTGATACTTTAAACTTTAATTTACAAGGTATCTCGCGATTGTGGATCAATGAAGCATTTCATGCTCAAGCTAACTCAATATCTGTTCATGTTCCCAATCTACTTGATTTGTGTGCAAACTTTCTATGGGAAATTTGGCTTGCTCGAAATAAGGTAATTTTTGAAAAATATACCACCATCAATTGCTAATTGTCCGTCTCTTTTGTAGGGTTTACAAGAAAGTTCAAAAATCTTGCTCGGTATAAACGAAACTGCTAGATCACACATGCCTTGAATTGAAATATTCATTCGTTGGCTATTTCCTCTGTTTGGATATATAAAGATAAATTTTGATGGTGCGGTCAAGGGATATCTAAGCGCTGCTGGTGCAGGGGTTCTTTGTCGCAATGAAGTTGGCATCTTCCTTTGTGGTACGTCTCTTTTCATTGGTATATCAAAAGTATTAATCGCTGAAGGAATGGCATGTTTAGAGGGACTGTGTCTTGCAACTTATCGAGAATACAAAAAGGTCATGCTGGAGGGTGACTTAAATCAGATTATCAGTGCAATTGCAGAGACTTTAGTCTACAATTGAAAATTGAAGAGTATTATACGTGAGGCTCAAGCTCTCTTTCCTCTGTTTAATGCAATTTTATTTAGTTACATATACAAAGAAGCAAACATGGCTGCAGATAAATTGACAAATATAGCCATTACCGACGGATCTCTTATTTGGATAAATTCCTCAACTGTGATCGTGGAATATGTTCTCCAAGATGATAGGAATGGTAGAACGGTTTTGTCGCTCAATGTATTACTCCTTCCGAGGTAAAATTTTAGTTCCGGATAAATTCCTTAACTGTGATCGTGGAATATGTTCTCCAAGATGATAGGAATGGTAGAACGGTTTTGTCATTCAATGTATTACTCCTTCCGAGGTAAAATTTTAGTTCCGCTAATTAATACAATGATAGCTTTACCAAAAAAAAGAAAAAAAAAAACTTAAAAGATAAAGAAAATTATTCTTTTCGTAACTCTCTCGGCATGTGACGTATGACCTAATCCACATCAACTCTCTTTTGTTTTTTTTTTTGTTGAAATCCACATCAACTCTCTCTCTCTCTCTCTCTCGCTCGCTCATATGTCAAAAGGATGGGTTAAACTGACATCAACTCTCTCTCTTTTGTTTTTTTGTTGAAAGCCACATCAACTCTCTCTCTCTCTACATATTTGAAAAAGAATGGGTTGCCGGTTTAACTAGGACTATAAGTTTGACCCGACTGATCCAACCCGAATAATAGCCCAAACTCGAGTTGGTTTTGATTTGGGTTCGGGCTGGGGTCTGGTTTGAGTCGAAAGTTGAGTTCGGGTTGGGCTCAAACTGACATATAAAAAAAATAATATATATAATGTTAGATTACTTTACAAAAATATAAGTTTCTTCTTAAATTTTTATTTTTTATATATTAACTTTCTTAGCCTTTTAAATATTACCGGGGCCAATATATATAAAGAAAAAGAATATTAAATTTATATATATATAAAGAATATAAAATTAAAATTTTGTAGCCTTTTCATTTAATTTGGGTCTACCCGAACGCAACATGAAATCAACAAATTGAATTAGGGCTGGCTCAGTAGGTTTAGTTTGAGTTCGGGTCAGGTAGGATTCAGACCAACTGATTTTAGTTTGGGCCGAGCCTGAATTCGGTCAAACCCGACCCAACCCATCCTATTTATAGCCCTACATCTAACTCACCATGATCCACCTCTAATGATTATAATTAAGTCTCGTATAAACATTTTAATAATTAATTCTCTTTATCACCCCATCTCACTGCAAACTCATCCACATCGACTTTGGTTCTATTTGGGTTGGATATTTAGATATTTGATTCGATTTTGATTTTGAAGTTATAAAGCCAAATTAGATCGGTTTGATTTTGGGTTAAAGACTCAGTTAAACTGAGCCGAACAGAAATCCAAACTATATATAGTTCTAAATCGAACCGAACCAATTTAGACCGAATTATGGTACATATTTTTGTATTATATATTGTATAAATGATATACAAAACATTTTATTATATATAATATAATTTTAAAAAACAATGTATTAACCTGACGTAACCTGACCCAAACCAAACCGACATTGTAATGTGGGTTGGATTTAGGGTTTCCCATTTCAATTCGATTAAATTTTACTTGGGAGTCCAACCCCACAACATTTCGACAGTCTTCGATGATTCGACTTTTCGGGTCTCTTGAAGTCAAGAAGGTTATCAAGTTAGCAATACCACTTAAACAGAGTAGCGTATTTGTTTGTTTGTTTCTTTTTCTTCTTCTTATTATTATTAATGGAAATATTCTTGCCATGTTCATATGTTTAACTAGTGCGATAAGATTATGATTGGAACGGAGAAATCTAGTTTTTTCGTGGAAGCGGCTTGCTTGGTAGTGGCATATCTCATTGCAGCATAAAATATTTTATACGTGCAATAATTCCCCACTAGATAGGAATTTTTAGCTATTATCACAATCTTCTCCCTATGATGAGAATTATGTTGCTTTTTGGATACAAAATTTCTTCCACCAAGGAATATAAAAGTGTCTTGCTTTTGGCTTTTGGTGGTGGTTTTTATCTTGAGTAGTGCTATTCTTCGTCAATATCGGTTGCTTAATTGCTTTGTCATTCTTGTATGTTCAATGGAGAAGTTGACCAAGAATCTAAAAACAAATATAAAGATGAAGATGAGTTTATGTGTTGTAGTATTTGTTAGAAACGGCTAACCCTGATCTCGTGATGTCGTGTAAATTGGAATGTTACTACTATTAAGATTCTAGTATATATTATTATAGTTCTTTCTCTAATATTGGATCTCATGTAATCAAGGAGAATCCAATATTAGAGTTTTTATAATTGTGGAGAATATTACTTGTATAAAGAGACCTTTTTATAATCATAATTAATTTACAGAAAAAATTTCTCTTCAAGAGTGTTGACGTTTTGTACATGGTATCAGAGCCAAGTTTGATCTCCTTTCATCCTTCATAGGAATCAAAGCTTTTTTCTTTTTCTTTTTTTTTTTTCCTGTTTTTCTTTCGATTTTACTGATACAACTTGGTGAAACGATTTCTCCATGAAGTCGTGGGTTCTTGGGAGCTCCTTGATCTGTGTATGTTCTATTACAGATCGTATTGTGTAAGCTCTTTGATCGTATTGTTCAAGTTTTCTATTGGCATCCTATACCATGACTGATTCATCTTCCAGTACTTTAGAATCTCAGACAGGAAAAGAGAAGGCTGATCCTGCTATCTTGCCTCCATTCCACCTATAAGATATGTCTTCATTGATTACTCTAGAACGACTCGATGGCACTAATTACATTGAGTGGTCCCTGAATAGATCAGGGGGAGGAAACGTTGGGGCTTTATTTCTGGTAGTAACAAGGCACCAGACGACAAAAATTCTGAGGAATATGAAACATGGGAGGATGAAAACTGTATGGTCAAATCTTGGCTCCTTGACGCCATGACTAAAGACATCAGGTCACTTTTTCTACGCCTGTCTACTGCCAAGGAGATCTAGGATGCGGCCAAACAGACTTACTCTGTCAGCCAAGATGCATCAAAGGCATATCAATTATATTGTGAGGTAATTTCTGTCCGTCAAAATGAAGGATCTGTTATTTCTAACTTTGGAAAACTACAAAAATTGTGGCAGGAGTTTGATGCTATTGAGCCTTGCACTATGGAATGTACTCGGGATATTGAGAGGTATACCACA
>JAUPMG010072984.1:0-13106 GCA_031762675.1 Pachysandra terminalis
TGAGAATATGGTGACCTGGAAGTCAACATAAGTGAGGAGACTTAGTTTAGGTGGTTGAGGGACTGATCATCCCAACAGACCAAAATATCGTGTTCTCCCATGGTGCAGAATGCATTTTAGGCATAGATCCCAAGAGACATGAGGAAAGATGATAGGTGAGGGCATCTTATAACGGTAAGACCCAATATCTGAATCATATAAATGAGTGAACTCTGACCAATGATCAGTAGTGCATGGTTGTCTGAGGAAGTTTTGTTTGATGCCTTGGGATTCATCCATATGATCGAAAATAAGCTGAGGCACTTGTGTCCTCTAGGTCGAAACCCCTAGAAACTATGTTGCACACATAGAATAATCTGCTATTCAGTCCATTTATTGGGGGGTGGTTTCTGTGTGAGCAGCCTGGGATAGTACGATTGAGATCATTTGCTGGAACCATCATTAACTTCCTCTGAGCAGAAAGGATCTTATCTTTGGGTCTTGGCCTACCCAAAGGTGGGTCGGTCTGCCTTAATAATTACACAGACCCATTGTAGTTTAGAATTTCGCGTAGGTCACATGTGGTGATATGGTAAGGTAGGTGCATCGCATGCATTAATTAATTAATTGACCTCATGCATTTATCTTTTGTATGAATGTTGTATGAAATGTAAGTATTGTGAATTGCATGTTTTCTAGGATAGTCTTATATATTCCTGAAGGTTTCATACTTACTGGCTAGTGTAGCTCAGGCTTTATAGAGACCACATTTCAGGTACGTTAGACGAAAATCGAGTCGAAGACCTGGATGAAGACCTGAACGTGAATCTCACCTATTAATGAAATGTAGTAGCTAATAGTAATTTTAATCTGAGATTTCCTTGGTATAATATTTATTTAGTTTTTTCCAAATTAGGAATTTTTAATATGGCTAATTACTTTTAGTTATTATTGTATAGATTTAAATGTAAATTTGTCTTTCAATTTTTTTTAAAAGAAATTCCAATACATATTTATTATTTCGTGCTACTCTGATATTTCTAATACTTTCCTCTAGAACTTTTATTTGGGTAATTAAATTACTTAACTATTATTAGGAATTGATTTGAAAATACTAGACTATTTATAATTCCGCTGCATGTATGATAAGTAACCATAGTGGATGTTAATTAAGACCTTTAATATCTTAATTTTTAGATCTTAGTTAATATCCATTATATATTTAGCCCGACATGACTAGATATCGCCTTGCTACTCCCAGTTCTATTGGGGTGAGGGTTGCGAATCCAAATTCTGAATCTCTAACGAGGATTTCCGATTTGGGTCCTGACAAAGACGTATTAGAGCTTATGTCGTCTGTTTTCAATCAATTCCATAAGTTTTTGATATGACGATATTTTAAATGTTTTCAAGGTGCCGATATTTCATTAGTTTTCTGTGTGCTGGATGCTGAGTGTTAAACACTAATGACGTGAGATTTTAACTCATGGGAAAAACGGATGTTATCTTCTCTTTCACAGGTACCTAGCGTGAATTCCAAAGGCCGAAAGAAGAGGTCGACATTCAGGGTTGAGTCCGTCTGGAGAGAACTGTGCAGACAATCCTTAACTTTCTGGCAAATATCAAGCCTTGGGTGATGTGACTACTTTGATGCAACAACAGCAGACTTAACTCCGCAGCAGTGTGCAGAGGAATATTAGCGGTATTGAGAACTTCAAGAAGCTAGGACCGACAGTCTTCAAGGGAACAACAGATCCTGTCACAGCCCGAATGTTGACTGACTCGATATAGCGCATATTTGAAGCCATTTAAGTAGGAGATCCAGATAAGGTTTTCTTTGCATCTTTCATGCATGAAGGAGAGGCTCGAAGATGGTGGAAGTTCGTTCTACAGATCAACCCTGTCAACTCATGGATGGAACTCAAGGAGGTCTTCTACAGTGAATATTTTCCCATGATGATCAGAAGAGAGAAGGAACTTGAATTCATGAAGCTAGTGCAAGGGTGCATGTTAGTGATGGAGTGTGCGGCAAGGTTCACATAATTATCACAATTTGACACATACGAGGTTGATGAGGAAGAGAAGAAAGCGTCCAGATTTGAGAGTGGACTCAGGCACGGTATCAGGAGCAGATTGGCTGTACGAGAGTTAATCAAGTATCATGAAGTGGTTGACTGTGCCCGCAAGGTATAAAAGACTATAGGCGAGTTTCTCGAGCTTCGAGATTATAAGAGGGAAAGAAATTACAGGAGTCACCAAGCTAAAATACAAAAAACACGAGAGGTAACTAACACTTCAAGGATTCCTCAGAATAAGAAGTGCTATAACTGTGGATAACGTGGACACCTTTTCAAGAATTGCCGACTTCCAGAGGACCAGAATCCGACACAACGGCAACTATAAGACGAAGTAAAACAAAAGGTAAGTACCCTTAACTTGTCTTGTTATGTAGGGGGAATTTTGAGGGCGAAATTCTTTTAAGGGGGGTAGATTGTAATAAGCTGAACAATTTATGAAAAAAAATGATTGAAAACCTGAGGGTAAGATGGTAATTTTTCTAGATTTACAAATTCAAACTTCACTCCAAAAATCTAGTTTAGAGCACTTAATGTCCTTAACCACACATTGAGAGACACTAGAAAACCTTAGATCAGTGACTGATTAGTTTAACTTGATGAGCTTAAGGGTGGTGTTAATCTGATAGATTTAATTAATGATCAAATAGGTGTTTATTAATATGAAGGTTTTGATCTTCCTATTAATGTATTATTATATTCTATATCGTATGATGATTATTAATCTTGTTTTGGATCGCTGATCGGATTAGATCCGACCATGTGATCAAGTTCAATCAGATGCTTGAGTACTGTTGTTGTGTATAGTAGTACAACCTTAATGTGTTGAGAGAACGACAAACATGTAAATTCTGGGTATTTAATGAGGTCTATGGTTAGGATTAATTATAGGATTTTTTTTAGGTGGCTTAGATTTAAAGTAGAAAGTGGTTTGTCTTTAGTGAAGGATAGATGTAAGGTTAGATTTGAAGTGGATGAGAATGAGTGGTATAGATCTAAGTGGTTGGGGTAGTTAGATTGAATGGCTAGGATGAGAATGGGTGTAAATTGATGGTTAGGATATGATGAGAAGAATGGATGGATGAGATGATGTTGGAGAGAATTGGAGGGTAGAGATGACACCACGTGTTAGGGTTAGTTTTAAGAAGAGAAAGGAGAGAATCTCATTTCTTTCTCTCATTTCTTTTGGGTTGGAGGCTAGGGTTTGAGCTTGGTGGAGAGTTTGATGGAGGAGTTGGAGAAGAAGGATAGAAAGAGAGAAACAAAGGGTGGTGCTTGAGGATTTCTATCTCTTCAAGCAAAGGTAAGTGGATATTTTCATGAATGCACCTCGATTCCTAGATTTTATGCGTTTCTCTCTACTTTCATGTTTATGGACCTTGGATTTTAGGGCTATGTTTTAGTAGATCTTAGTAATATGATGTATGTTAGAAGTTACACCATAGTTGTGTAAGCAAACAATAGAAAAGCCCTTTGATTATAGCCTGTTCGCGACGCTCGACGAACTCTTAGGTCCGCCAACTGCTCACCGAGCATGAACTTCTGGGCTGAGGGCGGATATCTCGGTGTGTCGAAAGGTCACCGAGGTTGAATGTCAGCCGAAAGGTCGCCGATGTAGCTTCGGGGCGCTGAAATCTCCTTCGGTGTGCTGACTAGGGTGTCGACATGGTCTCCGAAAATGAATGTTCTCGATTTGCTTCTGAATCTCAGAGTGGTTCACTGAGGAGGACACTGAGATGTACTTCGGTTCACCGAAGGGTACACCGAAAATGTCGTCGAGAAAACATGTCCTGGAACTGTAGCCAATTCTCAGGTGAGGTCCGCCGAGGGGGTCACGGGAAGGGATCTCAGTGTGCCAAAGCTTAGGTCGAGACCTCGCCGAACATGTAAAATGGACTAAATCAATTTAATGATGGGAGTATGCTTGTGTTGTATATAAATAATGAGTACCATACCTGTTTATTAACTATCATGTGAATTTGTAAATAAATCTTTATGTGATATGATATTATAGATTTTATAATATACATTGTTGAATTGTGGTGTGTTCCCTATCTAAGTGTGATAATATGCATGTTTTAACTAGATCCTTTTGCACCCTGTACACAAGATAGTATGTAATTCTGTTGTATGCCTTATGCACATGCCATGTTGTTAGTATAGCATTTAATATCTCAACTTCGATTAATAAAGTGAAATATACAGATGTAGGGAGTTGACTTGGAATAGTCAAATACTAGTAACTGTTTCCTCATGGTACTATAACCATGAAGTGAGGAAAGGTGAGAGGTTTACAAAGATGGTCAATACAAAATGTTAATGTTATACCTGGCACATTACACGAGAATGTTTTAAGATTTGTTATGATGAATTGTGATGTATGCTTCATGTGAATTGTTGTGTTTACACCTTGTACATTATCCTTTGAATGTGTAATTAGCGTACACCTCATCACATGCACAGCATGAACTCTTGACCATCGATTTGGTCTACGAGTAACACCCTGTCCTTAAATCCATAGTTGGAGGATTAATATTTATTACATGAGAATATGGTGACCTGGAATTCAACATAAGTGAGGAGACTTAGTTTAGGTGGTTGAGGGACTGATCATCCCAACAGACCAAACAATTGTGTTCTCCTTCGGTGCAGGATGCATTTTAGGCATAGATCCCAAGAGAAATGAGGAAAGATGATAGGTGAGGGCATCTTATAACGGTAAGACCCAATATCTGAATCATATAAATGGGTGAACTCTGACCAATGATCAGTAGTGCATGGTTCTCTGAGGAAGTTATGTGTGATTCCTTGGGATTCGTCCCTATGATCGAAAATAAGATGAGGCGCTTGTTCTGCATCTGTGCCTACCCAAGAAGATGTGGTAGGGGAAGTGAATGAATATGAGGGCAAGAAGCTACTCATAGAGAAGAAGATAGATCGGGATGCGTTCTGAGACATAAGATGGGAACCTCTTCTTCATTTGGGTGGTATTGCACTGTCATGACCCGAATTCTAAAGCGTGTCTCACTCTCATGTGAGCATGGCTTTAGAACTCCACGCCGGACTCTCACCCACTTATACTCCAAGCGTATCCTCAGTATGGGTGGAAAACCATAACATAAACAGAGAATCCTACGATAAAATAGGATGCACAACAGAAATAATCATATAATATGCATAAGAAAGTATGTCATATATCTAACACAAAGTCAAATAAAATCTTCTCACGCCTCAGAAGGGCACAAGTGCGAAGAACAAGATAAATCCCAAGTGGGGCACCCAAATAACAAGTATAAAACAAGTAGTATACTGGAGTCAACATGCTCCCACCCTCAAATCCCTCAATAAATACAGACCGATAAATAAAGAATAAAAAAGAAGCTACAATGACGCCCATTGTTTCCTCATCCATCTCAGCAACCTCTGCCGTAGTCTAGGTCCTGTCTATATCACTCCCCTAAAATATTAGGAGCCAAGAAGGCTTGCGCTACTTGCTCAGTAAATACAATGTGCATATAAAGTGTGATTACCTATGATGATTGTGTATGCATGGAATGCCATGATCAATGCAAGGTTTCATTCAGTTATATGCAAAGACGTGAACAGTTCAATATTGACCCAACAATTGGTCTAAGCAATCACGTGAATGCAAATGCATGTCATTGATATTATGAAGTGATATGCCCACGCTAGATCCAGACTGTAACACCAAGTATCCACTCATGGATACACGACCCCTTTCGGGCTAAGGATACCTTGCAGATTTTGTGCGTACAACACAGTTTTAAGGGACTTTCAACCCTCGGGAATTCATGCCCTGTCTTTATTTTTATCGTGGACACACCATCTCTACAGGATAATCCAAGGGCATCATCTTCGTGAACCTCCCTCCGTGGCACAATACCCACTCACAACTACCAATCGAATTACCCTCTCTCTCTCTCTCTCTATATATATATATATATATATATATATAATACGATATATATAGGTATCCATGGGCTCTTGGGGTAGTTAATCCCTCACCCTAAAATCATTTTGATTTATAAGTATATATATTCCCCCATGGGACGCCAGATGTTTTATCTCTCTTTTTGAACTCTTCTTAGAGTCCAAGTATCCTCACATTTTCCCTCTCGTCCTTCTCAAAGGAACTAGGGGAAAATATGTGGTATAAGTCCTCATAAGGACTACACATGCACGCAGGGCCATTAATGCATGATATTAGCATCCAACTACATGTATGCACCACATTCATTTAACATTTCTAAACATGCTTCAGTCATTCAATAAATATGAAATGAAAGCATAAAGTAAAGCCACACAGTCATAATCAAATCAGGGCGTTTGTCACATATAAAACCGTCTAGAATGTCTGTCAAAATTCCTTGTTGGCGGGTCCCGTTGGTGGACCGACGTACCCACCTTCAGGGGCCCAAACTACTTCATCGGTGAGTTCGTCGGCGGACTAACGTACCCACCGACTCCCATCGTCGAGTGTTGTCAATTCTGTCGACGATTCACCGACCCTCAAAGATAAAAATTACATCTTCGTCGGCAGGTCCCATCGGTACCACCAACGCCTATCGGTGAGTGTCGTCGGCGAAACGAACACCCACTGACCGCAAGCCACCAAATTAATATACTCCCTGTCGGCGAGTTCATCGGTGGGTCGATACATCCACCGACAGGGCCACTCTGCACCTCATTTAGTCGGTGAGTTCGTCGGTCCCACCGACAAGGTGCCAAAGGCAAGTCTCGTCGGTTGGCTTCCTCGGTAGGTAAGTTTAACCAACCGATAGCCGCGATTTCTAGGTTTTTCGCTCAGATTTCACACCTGTCGAATCATACTTAAAACTCCACAAACACATGATAAACATGATGAATCATTAAACATGATAATTCTAACACAAGCATGAGTATTCAATTCAAAAATCAAGCATGAGCATTATGCAAACACCCATTTCAACAACTTAACCTAAAAACATGAAGTTCATTCTCAATCTACTCATTTATTCAGCAAACATATCACATGAATCATGCACCAAGATTTACATGAGCATTCAAACATTCAATGAATCCAAGTATTCAAAGAAAAATTCAAAATTCCCAAGATAATACACAATAAATGCACATAATGCATTTACCAAGCACAAGCAATCCTTTTGCACGAAAATTTGATGAAGCTTGGGGGTTCCTAGCTCAATCTTCCTTCTCTTCCCTTCTTCCTTGGAACTCTTCCGAACTCTTCTCAGGAAAAAACAAAATGATTCTAGGGTTAGAGTCTAAACCCTATTCTCTAAAACGAATCAAATCACAGCCGTTCATTAGCCCTTGGATGGGAGAGTGAATCTCAACCATCCAAGATCTTTTAAGAGAGAGGCTAATGTGTTGGGCATAAGTATAACATATGTGTCCTCAAGAGTTGGCCACTAATTGCCAAAACACCCATAAGAACACAAAAATAACAGAAACGCCCCAAATAGAAAAGAAATTAAATTTGTGGGGCGTTACGTGCACACCAATCCATAGTGGTGGAGATGTACTCTCACATCACCATGAAAGACTTTGACTCCATGTCCATCACTTTTGAAATCTACGTCACTACCTGACACCTCGATCTACAGTTGGTGTCAAGGTTAATGAAAGTGCCCATGAACAATGTACATTCCACCATTCCTGACCCCACTGGGGAGGAAAAGATAGAGCTCACCAAGGTGATCTATGAGAAGAGAGTGCAGTGGAACAGTGACGGATCCCTTATGGCTTCTAATCTTTCTCCCAAGTTCCGTATCCTTCACAAGCTCTTCTTCACGAGCGTTTATCCGTGTTCCGGGAACCCGACGAAACTCACTCCATACATGGCCTCTATACTGCACAAAGTGGGCGTAGGAATGAGATTCTGCCTTCCTTCTCTGATCATATCTTGCATCATCAAATATGTGAGGACCCGAAGAAGGGGACGCCACATACCTGCCCCACGAGAGGGTACTATTAGTCAACCATTCGGGAAGACTAGCATGTATAAGATGAAGCTGTCAATGTCGATTGGGAGAGGTCAAGCCTCTACTTCTGAAGGGCTAGTTGAAATTCCAGAAGATCCTCAGGACATTCTCCCTGAGCACCATCCAGGAACTTCTTCATCATCTGCACCTCCACCTTCCGGGATAATAGAGACCAGATTAGCTACATTGGAGCAGGAGACTTCTAGGCTCTGACAGACTGTGGAGAAAACACTTTGCTTTTTCCAGGATATACTTAGTGTCTGCAAAGCCAACGATGCAGTCTCGACCTCACAGTCAGCTTTCAGATCCCTCGAGGGGAGGTCTTTGTAGATTTATTTTACATGTCTTAGTTGATAGTTTCATTTTCCTTTTCGTATGTTGCATTTCCTTTCAATTTGCTTCTGTTTTGGGTTGTTGCAATCTACGAATGGCAAGATAGTTAGTCAACTAGTCAGTTAGTCCATCTGTCAATCAATTATTCAGTCTGTATCTCGAGGAGAAGAAAGGCATGTACTCTTTCTTTTCGTAGCAATGAAAGTTTAAGCTTCTATTTCACATTCAAATTCCTATATTCAAATTAACACTTAAAAATTTTTTTGAATAAGTATTTCGATAACAATTTCGAGGAAGAAATGTCCTAAAGGGGGGAGAATGTAGTGACCCAGACCCAACTGGATTAATTATAAATTAAACTAATTAATTTACTAATTATACACTGGGAACTTAATGAAAGACCCTAAGTAGTATTGAACTAAATAACAATTAATAGAAACTAAGGGACATCTATTTAAATGATTAAGAATTAATAATTGGGCTGGATTTCAAATCCATATGGGCCAGAACTGAAGTTGATGAATTGGGCCCAAAACCCAATAAAAGTCCAATAGGACTTAGACAGATATTAAATATTAAAATAAGGGTAATTAAGGTAGTAGCCAAACACAACTAAATCTCTGTAGTTTAAAATTCAAATTAAGATATTCAAATTCAAACAAACCAATGGTGATAGAGTTTTAGTGGGCTAAGGAAGTGGGAGAGAAGAGAAAGAATCTGTCTCCAGCCTTGGACGTCCAAACAAAGGAGGAAGGTTTTCTACTTTTTGGCTTTGCAGAAGAAGAAAATGAGGAGACCATATGGGAAGAAAGAGAAAGTTGAAGTGATGAAGAAAAATATGAAAGCGTATTGTAGGAAGAAGGCTAGAGAGAATGAAAGAAAGAAAGAAGAGAAAAAGAGAGAGGGAGGAAAAGAAGAGAGAGGAGAAGAGAGCTAGGGAAGAATGGAAGAGAATCAACAACCTTGAAAGAAGCCTAGAAAGATCAAGAAAAATAAAGAGAGTGAAGAGGAAGAGGAAGTCGGATACGACGATTATGAAGAAACTGATGATGATGATGATGATGATTGGCTCAAGGAAGGAGCCAAAAAGAAAAGAACCCGGATGAGACAGCACCTGAAAAGACAGGAAAAGCTGAAAGTGGGTAGTGATTACTTCTGATCTAGATGAGGTAGAGACTTTCTTTGATTTTACGGTGACCATGTTCATGAATCTTAATAATGCTATAGTTATTAGTCGGTGTGTATGATCTATGAATTTGGGCATGATATTATGAATGATTATGTGTTTACATGATAAATTCTGATTAGATTTAGATTTACTGCAATTATGATGATCATATGAGTTCATAGAAATTATTATGATTTTTCTAGAATTATTATGATTTAGATTTACTGCAATTATGATGATCATATGATGATCAACATGTGTAGTTTATACTTGATTAGATTAAGTTAGAATAATTGTATGAAATATTTGGAGATTGATAATTGAAGTTTAAAAGTAAAAAAATGCAATCTTGAGACGCTGAGCACGAAACCCTAGGAAGAAAACTGAATCTGGGTTGATTTCTACGATCAGTAGGTACCTCGGTACATACCGAGACATCTACCGAATGATTCCGTAGGTCATTCGATACACACCGAAACACCTACCGAGAGTTGATAAACTCTCAAGAACATCTACCGACACTCGGTACATACTGAGGCAACAACCGAGGCCTTCGGTAGGACCTTCGGTATATACCGAAGCACCTACCAAGAACCATCAAAATCTCGGGAACATCGATCGATGTTTGGTACATACTAAACCATCGACCAAAGCTTTCGGTAGGACTTCGATACTTGCTGAACACCTACCGAAGTTCAATAAGCTTCCAATTTTATGGGATGATTCCTGGATGTGTTGTGCACATGCCTATGAGGTTGGTTTATGTGCAAAAGTTGTCAATATGGTCTAATGTTTAAAAGTGTGCAATAAGGTTTGAAATTCAGGAATATGGAATAATCCTGGATGAGATCTAAGGTGATTTTGACTTAAATGAGTTGGACAAGTATACTTGAATACATGATAGGATCAGGATGGTTAGCAATGTTTGTATAAGATATTGTATGATTTGAGTGGTGCTTGTAGCATTCACTGATCAGGGTTGTGCTTGGTTTTAATAACATTGTTTATTAAGAGTGATACTGATGTATCCATTACTCGTATGCGAATGATTGTAACATTGTTTGTTATGAGTGATGCTGGGAGCATCCATGATATGATTGAGATTGGTGTTGGAAGCATCCACTGATAGTCAATGGGATTGACTATGTTCTGTGATTGTAGCATTATTCCGTGGGTGCAAGTCCGTTAAATAATGATCACGGGAGCATTATTCTGTGGGTGCAAGTCCTTAAAATTGTGGTAAATGGATTGAATGATTGTGTTGGACTATGTCTGACCAACCATTGCATTGCATCATTTTCTGCATTCATGGTGCATAACTGCATCATATCATACTTATCTCATTGCACTTGATTTTCTTGATTGTGTCTGTGCAAGTGTTATATTAAACCTAATTTTAGACATCTTGACCTATTTTTACATCATTAAAATTGGTGGTGAGGTTTTAGGGGTTGTATTTGGGTGTGGTGTGGAGTATTCAAGGCTTAAATAGTAATCCTTGGGTACCATTTTGCAAATTAAGCATGGGGTACCCAAATTTTTCCTTGGGTACCCATTAGAGGGTACCCTAGGCTTAATTTGGGATACCCCAGGCAAAAAAAACTACAGGCCTAAAATTTAAGCCTCGGGTACCCTCTAATGGGTTGGGAAAGGCCCACACAGAGGCTAAGTGGTGTTTGTGTGTGTGAGGCATGGTGGTGAGGTGTTAAGGGTTGTAATTGGGTGTGGTGTGGAGTATTCAAGGCTTAAATTGTAAGCCTTGGGTTCCCTTTTGCCAATTAAGCATGGGGTACCCAAATTTTGCATTGGGTACCCTTCACAGGGTACCCTAGGCTTACTTTGGGGTACCCTAGGAAAAAAACAATTACAGGCCTAAAATTTAAGCCTCGGGTACCCTCCAATGGGTTGGAAAAGCCCCACACAGGGGCTAAGGTGGTGTTTGTGTGTGTGGAGCATGGTGGTGTGGTGTTAGGGGTTGTATTTGGGTGTGGTGTGTGGTATTCAAGGCTTACATGGTAAGCCTTGGGTACCCTTTTGCCAATTAAGCATGGGGTACCCCATGCAAAAAAAATTACAGGCCTAAAATTTAAGCCTCGGGTAACCTCTAATGGGTTGGGAAAGGCCCACACAGAGGCTGAGGTGGTGTTTGTGTGTGTGGGGGTATGGTTGTGAGGTGTTAGGGGTTGTATTTGGGTGTAGTGTGGGGTATTCCAGGCTTACATGGTAAGGCTTGGGGTACCATTTTGCCAATTAAGCATAGGGTACCCAAATTTTTCCTGGGTACCCTGTAAGGCTTAATTTGGGGTACCCCAGGCAAAAACAATTACATGCCTCAAATTTAAGCCTTGGGTACCCTCCAATGGTTTGGGAAAGGCCCACACAGGAGCTAAGGTGGTGTTTGGGTGTATGGGGCATGGTGGTGTGGTGTTAGGGGTTGTATTTGGGTGTGGTGTGGGGTATTCAAAGCTTACATGGTAAGCCTTGGGTACCCTTTTTCCAATTAAGCATGGGGTACCCAAATGTTTCCTTGGGTACCCTTTACAGGGTACCCTAGGCTTAATTTGGGGTACCCCATGCAAAAACAATTACTGGCCTAAAATTTAAGCCTCGGGTACCCTCTAATGGGTTGGGAAAGGCCCACACAGGGGCTAAGGTAGTGTTTGTGTGTGTGGGGCATGGTGGTGAGGTGTTAGGGGTTGTATTTGGGTGTAGTGTGGGGTATTCAACGCTTACATGGTAAGCCTTGGGTACCCTTTTACCAATTAAGCATGGCGTACCGAAAGTTTGCCTTGGGTACCCGTTACAAGGTGCCCGAGGCTTAATTTCGGGTACCCTAGGCCAAAAAAATTACTGGCCTAAAATTTAAGCCTCGGGTACCCTCTAAAGATTTGGGAAATGCCCACACAAGGGATAAGGTGGTGTTTCTGTGTGTGGGGCATGGCTTAAGAGGGGGTACCCTTGGCTTAAATATTTTATGTCTGGGGTACCCTGTGCATTTTTAAGCCTAGGGTACCCTAGTTTAAGCCTTCGGTACCCTGTGTATTATAAATAAACATAATCTGTCAAAGTTTGTTTATCAATTAAATAACCTATTCTCTATATTTTATATAATTTCTTTTATGATTTTCTAAGATGCCTCTTTTCGTTAGGAACCCACCAAAACAAGTTTGAAGTAATTCCGACCTCTATACACAAAGTTATGCCAAAATGGTACGTTGGTCAAACCTGTTACACCATGTTCTGGGTCTAGCGGCAAGCCAGCGGCGAACTGCTAAGCTAACCACTAGACACAGTCCATAAACTGTTTGTTTGCGGTAGGATTTGCGACACGCCGCTAATTGACCGCTAAACCAAGATTTTCTTAAATTTCATTGATCAATAACTATACCAATCATAGATAAACATTAAGAACCCATATCATTAACATTGCAAACAAAATAATGATTTGAAACGAGAATAAGAAAAGTAGCTGATGTGTTAATTTATAACCACTCGCAATAGTACGAATCTTTGCAGATAGGGCTATTTTGAGGGTGTCGAACCTCA
>JAUPMG010072995.1:0-13106 GCA_031762675.1 Pachysandra terminalis
AGATGGATCATTGCGACTGTGTATTGATTACCGAAAGCTGAACCAAGTAACAGTGAAGAACAAGTATCCACTGCCACGTATCGAGGATTTTTTTGATCAACTGAAGGGAGCTAAGTACTTTTCAAAGATAGATCTTAGAACCGAGTACCATCAGCTACTGATCAAAGAGGAGGACATTCGGAAAACAACATTCCGGACGACATATGGCCACTTTGAGTTTGTCGTCATGTCGTTTGGGTTAACCAATGCACTGGCAGCATTCATGGACATGATGCAACAAATTTTCAGACCCTACCTCGACGAGTTTGTGGTTGTATTCGTGGATGACATCTTGGTTTACTCTCAGACCAAGGAGGAACATGAAGAACACCTAAGACTCACCTTACAGACTTCGGCAGATCATAGTTTGTTTGCCAAATTCTCTAAGTGTGAATTCTGGAAATAGGAGATTAAATTCCTAGGACACGTGGTGTCAAAGGATGGGATTACAGTGGATTCGGACAAGGTGAAAGTCGTGCAAGATTGGGAACAGCCCAATAAAATTTCAGAAGTTAAAAGTTTCCTTGGATTAGCCGGATACTACCGACGATTCATCGAAGGATCCTCTCGTATTGCTACACCATTGACGAAGCTGACTAGGAAGGAGGTTAAGTTTGAATGGAATGAATCATGTCAGCAAGCATTGTCAGAACTCAAGGAGAAGCTTTCTTCAGCACCTGTGCTAGCTATTCCACTTATTGGTGAGAAGTTCATCATCTACAAAGATGTATCATTGTTAGGACAAGGGTGTGTCCTAATGCAAGATGAGAGAGTGATTGCGTATGCCTCAAGACAGCTCAAGCCACATGAGAATAATTACCCCACACACGACCTGGAACTTGCAACTATAATTTTTGCACTGAAATCATGGAGACATCATCTTTATGGAGAGACTTTTGAAATATTTTCAGATCACAAGAACCTGCAGCACATTTTCTCCCAAAAGAACTTGAATATGAGACAGCAAAGATGGATGGAGCTAGTAAACAATTACGATTTCTCATTGCAGTACTATCCCGGAAAGGCTAACGTAGTAGCGGACGCACTAAGTCGGAAACCATGCAGCATAGTTGCACTTATGATGGTTCAAGAGTGGCTCATGTACGAAGCACTCACTGAGATGAACGTGGAAGTTAAGGAAGAAGAGAAGGGTGTAAAGTTGTACAACATACTCACTAAGCCTACTTTGAAGACTAGAAATGTGGAATTACAAGCTAAGGAGAATTGGATACAAGAGTTAGCCAACGATGCCGAAAGAACGGATTGGACTAAGGACGAGGATGGAACCATCAAGTACAAGGGATGGTAATGTGTGCCGGACGACAAGGAAATTAAGGAAGAAATGTTGGAGGAAGCACACCGTTCACGCTATTCGATTCATCCTGGAAGGATAAAGATGTACCATGACTTAAGAAGGCAGTATTGGTGGAGAAGAATGAAGAAGAAGATTGAGGAATTTGTGATCAAGTGTGCCACATGCCAACAAGTGAAGGAGGAACACCAAAGACTAGCAGGGTTACTACAACCTTTACCTATGGGAGAATGGAAGTGGGAACACATCTCGTGGATTTCATTACGGGACTACCGAAGACTCGCAACAACCATGACATGGTTTGGGTGATCGTGGACAGATTGACCAAGTCTGCTCACTTTATCGTAGCAAGGACCACAATGAATACGGATGATTTGGCATGGATTTATGTGAAGGAGATAATCAGACTTCATGGAGTATCAGTGACAATAGTGTCAGACCGAGGAACACAATTTACTTCAAATTTTTGGGAAAGCTTACACAAGGCATTGGGAACACAGTTGAATTGCAGCACTGCATTTCACCATCAAACGGACGGACAAACGGAACGTGTTAACCAAGTTCTAGAAGACCTACTCTGAGCATCTATTTTGGACTTTAAAGGGAGTTGGGAAGATCATTTATCATTTGTGGAATTCTCATACAATAACAGCTACCATTATTCTATTGGTATGGCACCGTTTGAAGCCTTATATGGAAGACCATGCAGATCCCCTTTGTGCTAGAATGAAGACAGCACACATGTTGCCTTAGGACCAGAGATCATAGCTGAAACCACTGAAAAGATTAAGTTCATCAGGGAGAAACATCGCATAGCTCAACATCATCAGAAAAGTATGCCGACGTAAGAAGAAGAGATCTGGAATTTATGGTAGGAGGTTGGGTATTCCTTAAGGATTCACCAACCAAAGGAGTATTCCGATTTGGGAAGAAGGGTAAGTTATCACCAAGGTTCATAGGACCCTTTAAGATATCTGAACGGATAGGAGAGGTGGCTTACAAGTTGTTACTTCTGTCTAACTTAGACCAAGTACACAACGTGTTCCACGTCTCAATGTTGAGGAAGTACCACCCAGATGCAACAAGTGTGATTGATTGGGAAGCAGTAACAGTGATGGAAGATGCCACGTATGAAGAGTATCCAGTACAAATTCTAGAACATAAGGAGCAAGTTCTGAGAAGAAAAGTGATAACCTTAGTGAAAGTTCTTTCGAGTAATCACAGAACATCAGAAGCTACATGGTAACTTGAAGCCGACTTTCGGGAGAAATATCCGCAGCTTTTTGAGTAAGGTAAGCGAATTTCGAGGACGTAATTGTCTTAAGGAGGATAGAATGTAATAACCCAACTCAATTAGAGGAGTTTAGTTTAATTAGTAATAAGGTTGATATGTAATTGGTTAGAAAATAAGGACTAAATTAAAAAAATTTAGTAATAGCTGATCTGTTGACTTTGACCAATTATGATTGGTGGGAGCACAATAGATGATATTGAGTGGATCACACACAATCATAACCTCAAAGTTAATCTAATGGCTGAGATTTCGCAGGAAAAATTAAACATAATGAATGGCTAAGATTAAAAGACAATAAGACATCAGATTAGACAAGTCCTAATCTAAATAATAGAGGACTTAGATAATGTTTGTATTGTACTAGGATTGCTATTATTTTTAATCAAGGGTGTAGATTAATTAATTTAAAATCAAGGGCTGGGATTAGAGACAAATCCTAAACTAAGACTAACTCATAAAAACTATCTAGAGCATGGTTTGGTCATCCAAACCATTAATTCTGAAAATTATTGAGATCTGAAGCTTAAGGAAGAAGAAAAACTGTTCAAAACTTGAACTTGGTTGAGGAAGAACAAGGATTTGCGCAATAAGCAAGGTAAGTAACTTCAATTTTGTGTATAATCTTGATTTGAATTAGGTGGTATGCCCTATTCAAAGAATATGACATACCCCATCGAATTCAACTCATATAAAAGCTATTCTTCCTAGAAACTTAATCTTTTTAATTTTAATCTTACCAAGCAATAACTTCGATGATTTGATTTATATTTTAATTGGGTTAGTTTTGGAATTTGAATTGAATATGAGTTTTTGTTTATGAGATTTGCAAATTATTATTTAAAATAAAAACATCAAGTGAAAACCCCGTACTGGGCCCAAGCGGCGACCTGCTGGCGTGCCGGTTAGGCTGCCGATTGCAACCAGTTGATCCAGCAGCCCTACCAACGTGCCGGTAGCTTGTCGGGACCCTGCCGATTCCCAACTAGGGAATTGGAACCACTGCCTAGCCTACCGGAAGGCGAATCGGCGAGCTGGTTGCCCTACTGGTGGCCCCCCATTGACTGAGACATGAGTTTGGCCCCCTAGATAGCCCGCCGGATGGCTAGCCGGTGTGCCGGCGGGCCAGCCGGTGGCTACCTGTTGTGTTGTTTGATTTTGGACCCTACTGCCTAGCCTGCCGGATGAACAGCCGGTGTGCCGGCCATCCTGCCGGCTGCAGCAGCAGACTTATGAATTGTTTTGTTTGGCCCTGTTTAGGCTACCAGATGGCCAACAGGTGTGCCGGTTAGGCCACCGGCCAGACCAGACCAGGTTAAATGTTTGTAAAGGATTCATTATGAGTGTTGGTGATTCATTTAATTACTTGTACAATATCGATTTATGGTTATTTGATTTAATTATGATTGATCATATACATGACATTATCTGATTTGATCTTTGATCATTATGAGTTGTATTATGTTTTATGACATTAGAATCCATATGTTGAACTATTGCACCACTATACACTTATATGAATGATTAGCTAATGTGCACCATCACCTCACATTGCCCAGCATAGCCAATATGGGTTTGTGACCATATTCTGGTCATAGACTTGACTTACCATCAGACTTCACTTATGATGGAGTTCTGATCAAATTTGAGTGGATCATTACCTGGACATCATGATTTCGTTAGGAAGTCCCTGATGGACTAACATTATCGGTTGAGGGATTTGCTAGCCCAATATACCCCAGTTCTTATCATCTAGATAACGTATTTTTATACGTAACTGATGCCGAGTGAAATTTTGTTGGCATTCGCCTTATGTAGTGCTCACTGAGGTTAGTCCAAATTATGAGACACCTTGGATTTTTGCATTGCCCTAACCACAAATAAGTAGGGGAATTGTGCCCTCTTGGTCGAAACCCCTCAAAACTATGATGCGCACATGGAATATCTTACTAATAGTGGTCGTGTATGCGGTGGAATGGTTCAATAAGGCATTCTTGTTCAGTAATTGATTGGTCTAGTGTGGGACTTACATAACTCGAATTCTAAACAACATGCATATTTGCACAGCATGATATTTTGCATGGATCACACTTGGTGATCAATATGTCTTTTGCATGAGCATGCATTCATACATTAATAATCTGATCATGCATTGCATTATCTGCATATTTACCGCGTTTAAGTATTTTTTTTATGTAATAGATTTGCATATCGGAATAGACCCTATTTCTGGTTAAGATTGTTACTTAATTGACTTTACTCACTGGGCTAAGTGTAGCGGACGTCTTATGACAACCATTTCAGTTAACTTAGATGAGGAAATTAATGAATTTGGAGAGGAAGATGAACTACTTTATTGTGAACATGCTGGAATTAGTCAAGCTTGGAGTGATTTCTACATGAAGTTTTGCTACCGGATTTATCGTTTTAATTCATAGATTTGATACTATTTATAGGATTAATGATTTGGATTTTACTTGGAATAGGACATTTATATTTTATTTTTTGCTACAGATTTATTCTTTGTTATGGATGTAATAGATAGGTTATCTTTTGGATATTTTTGAATAAATTAGATTCTTTTGAAGTTTAATTAAATTTCTATTAATTCTGGTTCGATATTGATTACCACTCCCGATTCCGATTGAGGTGAGAGTTGCGGTTCGAACGTATGGGTTCTTACAAGAATTTCCTTAGTTTGGGTCATGAGAATAGGTATTTTTATTTGTTTTTCTACTGTGATTTATTTAAATGTTTCGATGTAATAACTTAGTTTATTTTGATTATTTTTAGTAAAGTAATTTCCTCTAATTTTTATTTAAATTATAATGGTTTAGCTCTATATTGATTGCCACTCCCAATATTTGTTGGGGTGAGAGTCACGTTTCAAACATGAGGGGTTCCACTTGAATTCCTTCAGTTTGGGTCGTGACAAAGTTGGTATCACAGCTTAAATTCCTGTGAACCTAAGTTTTCTATCCCTGATACCAAAGTTGGTATCTGAGCCTAAGTTTTTCATGTTTTAAATTAGATTTCAAAAGTTTTTGATTGTCGATATTTTTAAAGTTTTCTGTGTGCTGAGTGTTATTACTGACATTAGCTGCTAACTTAAGTGTGGACAGATTTCCTTCTTCTTAAACATATTGCTCATCATCTTATTTTCAGAATGGCTGGGAACTTCAAAATAACCCCCTAGAGAGATTGATGATCAGGTGATAATTTCAAGGTAAGTATCTACAACTTTTCTTAATCGTGGGATATCGAAATTAGAGGACAAAATTGTCTTAAGGAGGGTAGACTGTAATAACCTGAACTTTGATAGGGATTATTTTATAATTAATGAAAGTATAGGAATTAGAATGTAATTAAAATAGGGGTTAATTTGAATTTTTAGAAGTTAGTTACATATTGACTTTGACTGCTTATGATTGGTGGGCTACTCAATAGGAAACTAAAGTGCTTCACACACAATCATAACTCTTTAAATTATAATGTGTGGATATTATCTTGTAGGAACCTTTAATCTTTGATCTATAGGCTAATAATTCAACTAACCTAAAGTGGATAATAAGATAAAGGATTATAATTCATTAATAAAGAATTTAACCTTAAATAGAAAACTGGTTTAATGGATTAATCTAGAACTAACCAAACAGGACCTAACTCTAACAATTAATTAGATGGACTTAAGTAAAGCCCAATAAGATTAAGGCCCAACTAAACTAAAGCCCAATTAGGTTAATTAATAAGTAATTTTTGTGCTACTTAAACCATGTTAATTAATGGTTAAATTATTGTGGAACTAGGACATTAGATTAAGATTAAAACACCCATTAGTATTCCTAATATGATTAGAACACTTAAAAATCAATGGTTAGGATTACATAGAAACAAATGAGACTAATCTAAAGGTTAGGATTAAAGGTAAAGGACTTTAAATCTGATTAGGATAAAGTTAGGTAACACCAATGATTAAAATCAACTAGAACTAGGACACTTAAATCTAAAGGTTGTAAATTAACTAATCTAATCCAAGGGCTGTAGATTAAGATATAATCCCAAACTAAGAACAACTCCTATACTAAGCTAAACACTCATTAAAATCTATATAAGAACACTAGGGGGATGTAGTGACCCGGACCCAACTGGATTAATTATAAATTATATTAATTAATTTACTAATTATATAGTGGGAACTTAATGAAAGGCCCTAAGTAGTATTGGATTAAATAACAATTAAGAGAAACTAAGGGACAACTATCCAATTAATTAAAAAAGAATATTTGGGCTGAATTTCAAATCCATATGGGCCAGAACACAAACTAACGAATTTGGGCCCAAAACCCAATGAGAGTCCAATAGGACTTGGACAGATAATTACGTATTTAAACAAAGGTAATTAAGTAAATAATCAAACACAACTAATTATTTACAGTTTAAAATTCAAATTAAGATATTCAAATTCAAACAAACCAATAGTGATAGAGTTTTAGTGGGCTAAGTAGGTGGGAGAGAAGTGAGAGAATTTGTCTCTCGCCTTGGACGTCCAAACAGGGAGAGAAATTTTTGGTTTTCGGTTCTACAATTGGAGAAGATGAGGAGGCCATTGGGCATAGGAGAGAGAACGTTTTTGTGTTTGGTGATCAAACGAAAAAGAGGAAAAAAGTGTGGAGAAATCTAGTTTTGGAAGAAGAAGAAGAAGAAGAAGGAAACTAGAATTGGGTGATCCTTGTTGCTGGAAATCTACCTAACTCAGATGTACTAAAAATGAGGTTGGGGCTTCTTACGTTTCTACAAATGCATAACCTACTAAATAGGTTATACTAAAAGGGTCATTTCCTGTTTTGACAAGATCATGTCTTTCAAACTGATGTGCTAGACTTAAAGTTTTATTGAGATCTTTATCTCTTAGATTTACACCGTATTTTGGATATACTGTAAATAGTAATTTTTTATAAGAAAAGTTTCCTTAAACCATTCCTATTAAAGCATCTCTTATATTGTTTATTCTGTTATCTAGAATAGCTAATTTTATTGGGGGTATTAATCCATTCTCTAAAATGAGACTTTATCATTATTTGGATGCCTCCTAAATGAAGATATCAAATTCTTTGTCTTATTTTCTTTGGAATTGACTCCATTCTTAATCTTAAATCTTCCCTTATTATTATAGGTAGATTTATTATTCCAAAGGTGCCTTTTATATCAAGACTAAATTCTTTGTGTGAAATTCAAAAATACACTTTGTCTTTCCTTCTTATTAGGCTTTTAGCCATTTTGCTTAACGGGTTTGGTCGTTTAAATAATTTGTTTCTTTCTAAGGATAACTGTTTTTTTAATATTTCTTTATATTTGTCCTTTTTTATAAGGATTTCAGCTGAAAATTTTCCTTCATTTTCTGTTACCTCATAAAGGTCATTTCCTTCATGTTGTTCCTCAATTTCTGTCATTATTTAAAAAGGATCTTTTAAGAGATCTTCTAGATATTTTTCAAATTCGATTTCTTCATCAATTTGATCTATAAGTTCTTTTTCTAGATTATAGTCTTCTAATGGTCCAAGACTATCATCATATCTTTTTTCTACTTTATCTAAGATATCTTTAATATCTTGTATTTTTGATAGGGTTACTGACCTATAATGATTACTTTTGAATTTTTCTTTAATCAAAATTCTGAGTTTTTATACTTCTTTATTCAGAAGATATGCCTCTACCGCATCACCTTCTTTTTCATAGGCTTTCCTTTTGTATGGTCGTCCTTTTGTTCTTTTAGAGGTATCATAGGGTCTTTTTATTTTTTCTTTCATTTTATCTTCCTTTGGATTATTCCATAGTTATTGGTTGAAATAATGAATTGGAATTTTCCAAATTCTCAGCCCCCAAAGTACATCTGGTTTTAGATGAGGCTATCTCCGAGAGGAGTTTGGCTCAGGATATACCTAATATTTGGCTTTGACTTATCCAACCAATTTCTGTTTTATTGTTAGGAAAATAAAAGAACTATTCTTAAACTTGGCTCTGATACCAATTTTTCATGCTCTCAGCCATGTGCTAAAGCTTCTAGCCTTTCATTAATATTGTTCAGTAGAGTTCTATAAATTTCTAGTTTATGTTCTGCTACACGCATTCGTATTTCATTGCTCCTAACGAACAACCATGGACATTCACTCGGATTTCTCCTTAATTCTAAATTTTCTTGAATTTTTATAATTTTTCTCTGAATTCTAGATGCCTCAGCTTCGAACCATTGTTTTCTTTCAAGATAACTCATAATTTTGTTTCCAGGGAAAACTAAGAAAACTAATTCAGATAATTTGAAATAAGGTTAAGAGCATGTATACCATGTTTTAATGGGTCCACTGCCTTCCGCTTCAGCTCTCTTCTTTTATCCGGACGCTGAATTGTGCCTCATGAGGATTCAATAACCATCTCAAGCCATCTGCTCCTCGAGGTTCTCAAGTCTCCCAATCCGTATACAAGTTTTTCTTAAGGGTAAAAGAGATAATGAAATCAAAATCTCATATGGACTTTATTAAAACAAAGGATGTACAGACTCTTAACCCTATAAGGGTTTACTCACTCATCACTCATATCTCTGAAAAGAAGGGTGTCTATTAGCTCTCAGAGAGACTTCTCTTCGGGCAAACGATGGTTCTCCCTTCAACTCCATCTTCCTATTTATAGAAGGGATAAAGCTCGTTGTACATTATTTTTATGACGCGTGGCGCATGGGTCTCCGTTTGGACAAGGATAAGATGGGTGGGAGACAGAGATGTCTACCAGCCTTCATAATTCACCGTCCAAACTATGAGGTTAGGACGCGTTGAAAGTAGTTTTGTCTTTTTTCAAACAGCTTTTCCCTGAGTGGGTAGTGATTGAAGCCGACAAAAGATTCTACTTTTCTTAATCTAATCTACACCCTTCTTTTCTATCGGCAATATCTTGGCCGTTCACCTGTTTTGATCTCAAGCCTTTGCTTCTGTCGGCATGATCTCAGTCATTGAAGAAGAAAATAAGACAAAAAATTGGATATCTTCATGTAGGAGGCGTCCAAATAATGATAAAGTCTCATTTTAGAGAAGGGATTAATACCCCAATAAAATTAGCTATTATGGATAACAGAATAAACAATAGAAGATATGCGCTAATAGGAATGGTTCAAGGAAACCTTTCTTATAAAAATTTAGTAGTTAAAGTATATCCAAAATACGCTGTAAATCTAAGAGATAAAGATCTCAACAAAAATTTAAGTCTAGCACATCAGTTTGAAAGACATGATCTTGTCAAAACAGGGAAATAGCCATTTTAGTATAACCTATTTAGTAGGTATGCATTAACTAATTCACACCACAGTGAACTATTTAAAGACCAAGATTTCACAGAAACTGATAAAATCTTTAATGAAGTTGGAAAAATTCACCAACCAAACATAGAAGAAATCTCAGCAGTCCCAGAAACTTGGAGTCTAGATATTTCAGAAAACCCCTTCTAGAACAAGAAGAATCTAGAAGAATTAGTATAAGTAGCAAAGGACAACAACAAATAGGAGAATCCTCAAGACAAATCCAATTTGGAGAATCTCCTAATCCTGAAATAGATGATTCCCAAATTAAGGAAATACAAAAGCTAACATATGAAATAGAAACATTAACCAAACAACTAAACAATTGATGGATCAATTAATCTCTGAAATGACCAATGTAGTACTTCTGTGATAAACCTAAACGAAAAAATAGATTCTATTCATAAAATAGGTTTAGAAAGCAAAAGGAAAACTATAGAAATATTAGAGAAACGACAAACCACCTTATTGGAAGAAATTACTAAACTTTCCCAAAAGGTGGAAAGCCTAAGTACCATCGAATTAACAAAAAGAATTGATGAAATAAATAATAATAGACCACAAAAAGAAATCATACTCTATGATAAGATTAAAAATCTAAATTATGCAGGTTTAAAACCTCTACCAGGAACTAAGGATGTCCCAAAGTTCCTTTAGACAATAATTAGAAAAAAGGTTTGAAAACCCTGAGGAAAAAGATCTAGATAAGATCATAAAATTACTGGCACTCGATGATGCCAAAATACAAAAATATGAGGATGATTTAATCTCAACGGAAGAGTCTTCCTCTGAAGAAGAAAAGCCCCAAAAAATACAAACGGATGCTGTTCCAGTACAATACGAAAAAGGGGAAGGAACAGGAGAAAACAGAAAAGAAAAAGAAGAAGAAGAATTCTTCTTAGATGAAGAACCTAGGTTTTTACGGAGTAGGGAACCTATTAGGCCCAGAAATCCTGACAGTTCTAGAAGAACTAGAGAATCTTTTTCTAGAGGAACAATCCCTTCAGAATATAAATTAAAACAAAAATTTGGAATATTTGGAACCACAGAACTAGATTTAGTCTGTATCCGAAATAGGAAACAAACAATCATAGATTGGAGCTCTGAGCTGAGTTTCTTAATCCAAACCAGTACAAAAATAAATGACAACATCTCAATAACAAAGGCATTAATTTACCACAAACTTAAAGGATATACCAAAAGTTGGTTTGGAAAATTAAGGGAAACAGAACATACAATCTCACGACTATGTTTTACAATAGGACTAGATTAACTGGAAACAATAGTAAATGCTATATATATAAGGAATTCATTGGAGATGACAGAGAATAATTCATAAAACAAGTTGCAAAAGAGAAGAAGATGTAGCAGCCTGGCATCTAGACAACTTAGTCATCTGCGACATGTGTTACTTTGAAAATTACTTATGTGAATATGAAAAATACTTCCATAAATGAAACCCGAGGTTAAACCACATTATTTAGATGTATTTAACTCTAAATTACCAGAAAAATTGGGAACTACATTTGCGTTCGAATTCTCTAAAAGAAATGATATGGTTCCTGATACATTAGAAGGAAAAATAAAGATGGAAAAGGATTATATCCTTTGGGAATGCCATCAAGAAAAAATCCAAAAAGGATTAAAAGGAAAAGAAGCAATTTGTTGCGACCCTAAGGACGCAGAAATACCAGAAAAATATGGATGTACGGTTTCTTACAAAAACAGAAAGAAAAATATATATCACAAAACATATCTGAAGAAGTATAAGAAAAGATATTTTTTCAAAAAATATTATAAAAATAAATTCAAAAAACAAAATTTGGAAAACCAAAATATTAAAAACGGTTATCTAAACGAGGACCGGACAAGCAATAATATTGCCTTAAAGGGAAAAAGAATTGCATATGCTGGATTTGAAATGAAGAAGGACGCTATGCTAATGAATGTCCAAACAGAAAAAAAGAGGAGTACAAACCAAAAATAAATTTTTTGGAATATGCTTTCCTCCAACAACTACAACCAATCGAAGAAACAGGAAATGAGTTTTCTGATACAGAAAGTATATATTTATTACAAGAAGAATCTTTAGAATATTCTTCCCAAACCTCTGATTCTGAATGCTCAGACATCTTAGAAAAGAAAACAAAAGATTATAGAAAAACCTCTTAAGTATTACCAATCCCAATAGCACTTATGTCAAGATATGGTGTAAGTTTAAGGGATATAAATAGTACCACCTACATGCGTATATAGATACTGGAGCCAATATTTGTGTTGCTAGTAGATGGGTTTTACCACCCCATTTATGGGAGAAAACAAATAAACCTTTACAGGTCAGAATAGCAGATAACAGTCTAATTTCTTTAGACTTTGTGGCTAAGAATATCAATATACTAATTGCTGCTGAAACCTTTCACCTGTCTACAGTATATCAACAAGAAATAGGTGTAGATTTTTTGTTAGGAAATAATTTCCTAAAATATTATAGCCCTTTCACCCAATATGTAGATGAGATTGTTCTCACTACTTTTTCAAAAGAACGAGTTATGGTCCCTAAAATGACTACAACATTAGCAGTTGCCAGCCCCAGATTTTAGCTCAACATAAAAAGCTAAAACGTGGTGAGATGACTATACCAGAAAAACCAAAAATAGAAAATATTTCTTTTACGGAAAAATAAAGAAATATTTCCGAAGAAGAGGATTTTGAACTAAATCTCTTAGATAATAAATATTTATTGTCTATTATCCAAATAGAAAAATTCATAACAAAATTTAAAACTTTATTTTCAGAGGACCCTATGGATCCACAGATAAGAAGTTAGACCTAACAACTGAATTAAAACTAAAGGATAAAAACAAATTCATCAGGGTAAAACCTATGATATATACCCGAGAACATAGGAAACAATTTGCTAAAAAAATAAATGAATTAATAAATCTTCACATAATTAAACCCAATAAATCGTCACGCTGTAGTCCTGCATTCTTTGTAGAAAAAGAAGCAGAAAAGAGACAGGGAAAAAAGAGGATGGTTATAAACTACAAAGCCTTAAACAATGAAACCATTGATGATGGGTATTACATACCCAAAAAGGAAGAATTAATAGGCCTAATTAG